>JADLZN010005162.1:0-12357 GCA_018155175.1 Sinocyclocheilus anophthalmus | reverse complement strand
ATTATCAGTGAAAAGGCTCACCTACCCTGGGATAAAGGTTATTATGGTTATCGACGGGAACAATGATGATGACTGCTACATGATGGAGATCTTTCGGGACATCATGGGCCGGGACAAGGCAGCCACATACATTTGGAAAAGCAACTACCACCAGAAAGGAACGGAGGAAACCGAAGAATCGTATGCTGAGAGCTTGCAGCATGTTTCTCGCCTGGTTCTCAACAATAAGTGTGTGTGCATCATGCAGAAGTGGGGCGGGAAGAGGGAGGTCATGTACACCGCCTTCAAAGCCCTGGGAAGAAGTGTCGACTACGTACAGGTGAGTCTATCTCTCTCAGGCGGCTCAAGCCTTGCCTAGCCAAGTACACGAGGGCAACACAGGCAAATTGTACAAAGAAGCTTTTGTGACTCCAAAATTGCTAGGCTGAAGCATGTAGTGCACTGAGAGTGAGGAAAATACATTCCTGGTTAACACTGATGCTGTTCATTGAGGGACTTCTGTGGGAATTCGTTTGCATATCTCGGGGATATTTCTGGCATTTCCAGAACAGATCGCTGGTATTTTCCATGCCATCTCGGAGCACATACTATTAGCTCATGATGTTGAGTGGTTATTTAGCTCAAGGGAACGTGTCACATAAATACATGTTCATAAACAAGTCACATAAATACATTAAACCCCCAAGGACCTTTTCTGTGGTGGTTTATTCTAAACATATAATTCCCGCTCTTGAATTTTTACAAGCTCCAAACAAAGGAGGCTAATTATTTTGGAGAATTTTACAGTTGGGAACAACTGTATACATGTGTTTTCACATCACAAAATAGACTTTCTCTGGCTTTGGTAGAACGCTACGTGAGAATATTTACTTTTGTTCAAACTATTTGCAACAAAATGTCTTTCTGAAGATTTATCAGCAAAACTAATGATCAAATGTCCTCTTATGTAATCCAAACAATTGTGAAATCGCTTTTGATTTAAGAAAGATTCAAGCTCACCAAACTCAAAACCTAGAAGAACATCTGAACGTCGGTTCTCACAGAACATGTTTTTGCGTTTCAGTTAGTTGTTTTTCTATGTAAATATACACTACATATTTGGCCGTTTGATGCATAAACATCACATTTTTGAAAAGCTGCGTCAAGTTGAAAATTAAGTACGTGTTCTGTGTGAACAGTCTCTAAGAAAGGTAAACCTGAAGCTGTCATTTATGGGTAATTTTGTGAAGGCTCCCTTGTATACTGAACAAATGATGTTATTTTATCCACATGCCACCTGGTTCCAATGAGATCCCTGGCCTTTGCTCTGAGTGTAGAGGCCTAATTGTGTTTAACTTATCACTGATCTTTCTACCTGGCCTGTGGTTAGTCTCGCTATGGGGTATATGGCTGGTTGTGACGATTGTCGGTAAGGGCCGGCTTGTGGCAGAGGAGGCGAGGCACCACCAATGTGCTTGCAGGGGAGCAGCGGTCATGGTGGCGGCAGTCATACTAGCCATAGCAGCGTTCATTGTCATGCTTGACATCACTGGCAATGCTAAAGACAAGGCTGTGGGATTTGGGGTTTGCAAGGGCAACTGAAAAATAGATCTGGGCCTGAGACTCTCTGGGATCGGCACGTAGTGGTCTAACATTATGCCAGACAGATCATTAGCCTTAGCTATTTCCAGCAGCTGCTCCTTATCTGAGAAAAGAAAGAAGAACAGAAAAAAACAAGAGGAAGATGAAAGACACATGCATTATACAGTACGTGTTCAAAAGATGAATAATTTATGGATAAGTGGTTTTTTTGAAAACGAAGTGTCTTCTGATCACCAAGGCTGCTGTTATATGCAGTTAAAAATTTTGAAAGATTTTACAATTAAATTAAACTCTTTCTATGTGAATATATAATCAAATTTGCAATTATCTTGCGAGTTTCTGCATCATTACTCCAGTCTTCAGTGTCGAATGATCCTTCAGAAATCATATTTCAAGTGGATTTTTTGATGGAATAGAAAGCATTCAAAACAGACAGTCATTATTGGAAGTTATAGAACATTGATAAAATGTATTTACGGTACTTTTTTATCACAACTTCAAAAGTCATGCTAATTTCATGCACGTTTAATGTAGGTGTTATTTATAGTTTTGTTTGTTTTTAAATTTTTTTACGTGATAAGCAGCAACCCTTGATAATAATGTTTTCAACACCTGGAAAATAATACGAAAATGTTTTAAGAGCTGAATATATCAGCATTAAGTGACTGTTGTTGACACCGAAATAACAAATCTATCAACAGTGCAACAGTAAGACATGTATAATATTAAAAAAAGATTTATATAACAACAATAAATGCTGTCTTGACTTGAAACTTCTGTTCAAAGAATCCTGAAAAATAAAACAAATGTGTGATCGTTCCTAGCGAAGATTGTGCAGTACAACTGTTTTCAACTGATAATAATCAGAAATGTTTATTGATCAGCAAATCAGCATATTAAAATAATTTCTGAAGATCATGTGAGATCCAGAGTCAATGATGATCAAGATGATTCTCACAGAAAATAAATACGTTTATTCACATAGAAAACAGTTATTTTGACAGTAATAATATTTCACAATTTTAATGCTTTTACTGATTGGTGAGCAGAAGAGAAATCTTTCTAAAAACGAATCAACCAGCCGCCCCCCACCCACCCCCCCCCCCCCCACCCCCCCCACGACCCCCCCCCCCCCCCCCCACCCCCCCCCCCACCCCCCCCCCCCCGCCCCCCCCATCCCCCCACCCGCCCCCCCCCCCCCCCCGCCCCCCCCCCCAATTATTCCAAAACTTTTGACCTGGGTAAAAGCAAAGAAAAGAACATCGAAGTTTCTTCATACCAAGTTCCGTAAGACGTGGAGGCGTCTTGCTGCTGCTGCGTTGAGTTCTGGACGCTGATCTCTTCTTACGGAGAATGAGGACCGGAGATCGACTGGGTTCCCGTTTCCATCGGTCCCGCTGGTTTAGCGACCGGCTTCCGAAACCTCTTCTCCAGCGCGAGCCGGATCGCGATCTCCTCCTCGAACGCGAGCGTGACCTCTTTCTCGATTTCGACCGTCTGCTTCTGTCCGGAGTTCGAGACTTCCTCCGACGGCCGTGCGAACGAGATCTCGACCTTTTCTTCTTAGGCGACCTCGATTTCGAGCGTTTGCTCCTCGTTCGAGACTTGTGCGATTTCCTTTCAGAGGGCGATCGAGACTTCCGTGAAGACGACCTGGATTTTCTCTTTTTCGATGGCGACTTTGATCCGGGTTTGGATCTCGAGGATATTTTGTGACTGGGAGATTTGGATGGCGATGCGGAGTTAGTCTCGGCTGAAGTTAAAGTTGGATTTGGATTGGATTCTTTCATCTCAGGGTTGGCAGCACACTGTGAATCTTTTGGCGCAGCGGTTGAGAACGTCGAAGGTTCTTCAGATACATCGGTCACTTCCAAAGGCACCTCGGGTGTAATGCACTTTTGGGAAGACTTGGACGGCTCTGCCAAGAAAGGAACTGGTCGCCAAGATCCTTTAAAGCCAACTGCATTGAAACCAGGATTCGAGATGTCGGATGCCGTTTCAGACGGCTTGGTGTCAGAGTTCACAGCCACTGTTGGACTTTTTCTATTCTCAGTTGTGTCTTGAGACACATCTGTTTGCATTTCAGAACTTTCAGTTTTGTCCACTGGATCCGATTCAGTTTCCGGTTTCAACTCGGACCTCGACTTCGAAACGGACCTTGACTTTGAAGGTTTCGTTCTGCTTCGAGACTTACTCCTAGAACGGCATCTACGCCTTGGCGAGCGAGACCCAGATTTTGATGTAGACCTTCTGTTCCCCTTTAAGATTACAACAGACCTTGATCTAGTTCGCCTGGATCTTGAACGCTCGCCTCTTCTGACAGAACGAGACCTGGACCGACTGTTACGTCTCTTAGACCTCGATCTACTTCTCTCTCTCCGTTGATGAGACCTCTTTTTGGAGCTATTTCTAGAGCGGGAGGTTGACTTTGATCGCCGTTGTCGTTTTGGGGATCTGGATCTGCTTCGTCTTCCTCTGGAGCTCTCCTTACTTTTAGATGTCCTGCTAGAACTTCTTTTCTTCTCCTTGGGCCTTTCATTTTCTGTGCTTTTGTGGACCGAATTCTCCGTCTTGGGAATAATGTCAGGCAACTCCCGAGGCTTACCAACACCACTTGAGTCTTTGAGCTCGGACTTTGACGTCTGACCTGCTGAAGAGGACTTTGTATTTTCACTTGAAGGTTTCGTTTCGGACTCAGAACCAGATGCTGAAGAGCTTTCGGATCGAGAGCCAGATCTTTTCACTTTGTCTGCATCTTTGCGTTTGTTCTCTTGTCTTTTTCCTTTTCTTTTCGTCCACTTTAAACAACCACGGGGGGGGGGTAAAAACAGCAAATTAGAAAGAAAGATATTGTGAACACCCGGAGTCCACAATAAAATACAATTCTACCCACTGAGATTTTTTAAAAAATTTCCAAACCTTCCGTTTTTATTCATTGAATCAACCCCCAATAAAAATCCTTTTTATACATTCGACTGGTTCCTGCTCCAATGGTATACAATGATCAAAAGTTAAAGTTCCCCTGTAGTGAAAATCAAGTTTTTTTTTTATGTTGTTTGTTTGTCTATGTGGTGTTTTTAATATACTTTTATAGGACCAACCATGTGCCAATCTATTATCAACCCATTTGCTCGATGGATTTTCTCTCCCACGTCTACCTTAAAAGAGTACGTTTCCCCACAGACTCACCCAAAAATGCCAGTTTGCTACGTCACAAACCCAATAAACATTCACGTCAAGGGATCGTTCCTATCACTACAATCGCACAACTACCTCATCCCCAATTACCAGCCCAACCAACAATTAAATCAGAGGCCAAAAACCCATGAAGCTGTGGGTTCTAATGCCTGTCATCTAGAACCCCCCCTGCTACCAAAAAAAAAATTAAAAAATACTTATAACCCCGTTGCCACATGTAAAAGTAACCCCTAGCACGTCACACGCGTACTTGCTCGCGGGCGGAATTACCTCACTAAACGCTGCAATTCGAGTCCTTCAGGCATTTTTAGGACTGCATATCGTCAAGCGGTAATTTTAAACCGATATGTTACAGTATTCGCTGTATTGTCCGCCAATAAAAACATAGTTTTATCAGTCATTATCGGTGTATGCCACTGTTTTGCGTTTACTACAGTTCAGTGGATCAGGAGGCGTGTGGAGGTGACCTGCGTGGAGGTGGGGCTAATTTGCGTATTCATAGATCCGCGTATAGTAAATGGCAAGGGTGTAGAGTTACATTCAAGATATTTCAAGCCATGAGAAATGTATTTTCACAAGAAAAAAATATGTAATTTTGATGATCAAAGATACGTTTTAAGGGATAAAATATTTGACCACAGGGGGACTTTAAATAAAGACTTTTATCCAATAAACTTTTGACTCTAAACTTCTAAAACACAAAGTAGCGTCAATTCAATGTGGTTATACCAACATTATTTGTCGTTCGTAAGCACAAAGAACTGCATCGCACCTTTCTTGAGTCTCTTTGTCGGACTCGGTGCCTGAGCTGCTGTCTTTTCCTTCTTTGCGTTTCTTTCTCTTCTTTTTACTTTTGTGTTTTTTGTGCTTTTTGCTTTTTCTCTTCCGCTAGTTTTAGAATGCTTGTGGCCTCTGTTCGTAGGTTTGTCCCTTGGGGGCAGTGGTGCGTCGACTTCATCTGAAGAAAAGACATTATTACTGGCATAATACCTGTCAGAAAACACACACAATATTAGCATTGAGGCCTAACCGGGTTGGCTAGATGTTCAATTTGTTCTTCTCATTCCATCTTCTCTTCTCTCGTCTCCGTCACAGGTTCAGGCTGCGGCTCATCTGTCACACTGAATGACAAAACAACATTGTATTAGTCACTTTAAAACATGATTTTGTGATTCATATCATGTGTCAAAAACCTCAGTTTACCATGGTACCACCATAGTATTCTTTGACGTACACTCCAGTAACATGTAATTGCCAAAATACACCTGTAAGGCACTAATATAGCAGCATAGTATATGTCAAAGTATAATATTACCATCTTTCTCTCACTGTACTGTATTTTCTGCATAGCAGCTAGCACATGGCAACAAACACTGACAGCTAACGCAAAAAAAATACATAATTCAGTCACAACATAATCGTAACATGTTTAAACGCTGTGTTTTATTGCAGTGCAGTAACCTTAGAGTTTGTATTCATTGACCATTAGCGCTAATGTTTGGCTAACCGGCTAGTACAAATACAACTACAGCGATACACCGCCATCTTGCGTAAGAGATCGGGGATTTTACCTGTTTTCTTCAGTTTCATCTGCGATTTCTTTAATCTTATTCATTACAAAATCCCTGAAAATCTGCTCGATGTTGGTCGCCATCACAGTAGAAGTGTTGTTGGGTCCACCAGTATCCCAGAATGCCTCAATAGCAGCTTCTTCTTCCGGTCACCACAGCGGCGCGAAAATAGATATAGGCGCGAACATAGACATAAGGCGGCAAATTCGAATTTTGAACCGTTAACCGACTAATAACAGATATAACTTTTAGCCGCTTTGTGTTTCTTGTTTCCTATTAAACATAATTTAATAATACTGGATATAATCGAGGGATCGACATCACGCGATTAACGCTCAAGTAAGCATTGAAACATAATAATAATAATGAAAAACTATTATTATTTATACTAAATCAATGTGGATATGTTTTTATCTTATACTAGTGCCACGTTACCTCAGTTTTGATGTTCGATTAACCCTCTAGAGGTGATATTGTTTTTATATGACCAAAAAGTAAGATGAAATTCTGGTAAATCATAATCGAGTAAATCTAGTAAGTGTTTTTTTTGTCCGGTAAGTGTTCATCTTGTAATATTACTAACATGCACTATTGTCTTACGTTGTTTAAAATTAACTTATTCAAATCAGTACAAATTGACAAGCAAATAGCCAACGTGAAATCGCCAGCTGAAGGTAGTGTTTGTAAATTATACTAAAGACTTTTGCTTGATAAAGTCTAAACTATCCAGTGGCCAACACAGTTACAGTTTTTTGATCAGGTTATGATCAATGTGAGGTGGGTGGAATTCATTCTTCATATATGATGTAGGCTTGTGGAGGGTTTAAAAAGCTAGAATCATCCGTCTCCTGGTTGCAGTCATTGACACTTTTCTGATCCATAAATAGAGGATTGTTTATACAAGTCATAGACAAGAACAGTTTGTTGACCGTGGAGGTCTGCGGTAAATTTATCACATTACCGTATTGTCCCGAATATAAGATGATGTTTTTTTTTTTCTTGGAAATACATCTGAAAAAACGGGGTCGTCTTATATTCAGGGTCTAGACTTTGACATGTCAATAATACATCCACAAAACTAGGTGGCGCCAAATACGCATAAAACGAGTGTGCCGTAAAATACGTAATGTAATGCGTGTTGTAAAGATCGCGAGTAAAAACAAGAAAAAGAAAAGCTTACAGCTGCATGAGTCGTGACTGATGGGACCAAACTCTTTGTGATTTTACAATCGTAGACAGTACGCCAGCTTTTAAGACTACAGTAAGATTTTCTTCCTAACTGTGAATACGATTTTTGGTGGGCTCTATTAATTGTAGAGCCTAAATGCCCTTCGATCAGACGGCTAACCTTGTTTTTTTGGACAATGTGTATATGTGTTCATTATATTGTGCTTTTAGTGGTAATTTGACGTGTTTGTACTCGTACTTTCATAACATTTTAATAGGAAAAATATGCAGTATGAAAATAATTGAAGATAAAATGTGTTTTACTGAGAAAAAAACAGATTTGGTTTTTAAAAAGCCTTTTTCCAAAAGGTACATCTGGAAAAAAGGGGGTCGTCTTATATTCGGGCCAATACGGTAATATAACAGTTTGAACGTTGACGTCTTATCTGCAGGCTGCATAGCAACAGTTGTGTCTTATCCAAACAACTCTTACAAGACACATAAATAACAAGGGATATGTCTCGTAGGTCACTAATGATAAACATGTAGAGCATCAATTTAACAAGCCAAAAATATGATTTTGTTTATGCATTTATTTTGCAGATATTACGTGTGAGGTCATTACAAATATTGCATGAAACTCTGAATACAACAGTAAAGTCAACTAGATGTTCTGAGATGGTCTTCATGCAGTCATCGTACCGAACACAGCCAAACGTTGTCCATCAGGTCTCATCTGGAAAAAAATGACCAAAAAAATCACTTTGCTTTCAGTATTTCAATCATTTTTGGCTTTTGGCGCGATATAGCATTGACTGACCTTCAGTTATATTTTAGAAGCATTGCACAACTTAATAAGAGCACAAAGTTCAAACATGTTCCAAATGATGATGACCATGAATAGTTATGTAACTTAATGGCACCATATTAGCCAACAAAGATAATGTTCATTGATAAGGAAAAGCTCACCAATTCTAAACACGGTGACTTTCATACACGTTCTAAGCACTGTGCTGGGGTCTAACAAAGGCATGCATCCTGAGCTTCTGCAGGGTGTGTGGCTGGTACTCAGTGCCTTGTCTGAACTCATCCACTGGAAAACACATGAAAACACAGTATTTTAAAGATAGTTCACACAAACAATGACATTTCTTCAATGCTTGAATTGAAAGTTCTGCTTAACTTTGTGTTGCACAGAAGAAACAAAATGGTAATATATAAAATGCACTCTTAAAAATAAGGTGGCATTGATGGTTCCATGGAGAACATCCATGGAATATTTCCATTGCACAAAAGGTTCTTTATAATGGAAAAAGATTATTCAGATTCTTCATACTAAGAAAAATAAAAGGTTATATTTGAGTAATGTTCACTAAAAACTCAAAATGGCTCTTCATTGCGGCGAAAACCTCTTATTTTTAAACGTGTAGTAAGAAATGATGACAGCATTTTAAATTGAGGAAAAATCACTACAATATTCCGAAGTGCAAAATTACAACTCCTTTGATTCTATTCGCCGCCTTTGCTCCAAGCGGGATTTAGAGCGGTGTTACCGGCATGGGAGGTGGGCGCTAACATAGAACCTAAAGACCACAGTCTCTAGCATCATTCGGTAGCACGCCTCTTGAGATCAAGGGGGTGAGGGTTACCTGCACAGCTCTTATCAGCTGACCTCTGTTGCATAATAACTTGCAAGTCTTAAACCATGGTTGAAGCACTCACATGGCGCTGTGCTCCTCTGCAGTTCTGTTAAAGCTGGCAGCAGTTGTCCAGTTCTGGAATCCACCAGAGTGGCGTGAGAATTCTGGGTTCCCTTCCTCATCTCATAAGCTGAAAGATTGTAGACTGTGGAGAAAACAAAAAAAAAACACTAGTTAAATATGCCCAAAATCTACTAGGTGCATTGACATTTAAAAAATGTCTTGCAGACATACAGCCGGAAACTCTTCTGTTCATTTCGCCAACTTCATGCTTGAGCATCCCAGTGTCCATGTCCATCAGGAAGCGTCTGGAAGGTTCTGTTCTTTGCCTCTTCTCAATAGGTGCTGGATTGTAGACTGTGGAGAAAATAACACACAATTGAAGGTACCCAGAATCTACTCTGTTTAATGTCACTGTTATACTAGTGTGTTTGTTCATGCAGTTTTATTTTCAAGTTGATCTTATTTATAAAGAGGTTTTGAAAAAGCAAAGCAGCACTAAAATCTATAATGCAAATTATTTTGCCGACTTACAGCCAGAAACTCTTCTGTTCATTTCGCTGAGTTCCTCCTTGGGCATCCCAGTGTTCGTGTCAATCAGGATGCGTCTGGAAGGTTCTGTTCCCTGCCTGCGGATCTCAACAGGAACTGCTTTGTGGTTCTCCTTATGTTCAGAAGAGTCTTGGCTTCTTGTGTCCTCATGCTCAGAAACCACTTCCCATTTAGCTGCTAATGAAGGTGAAAGAAAACATTAGTCCAGACTGGTAAAAGAAAGCTAAATTTCCTGGTAAAAAGACCAGTTAAATTTTTTCTTTTTGTGTGTGCTTTATGTCGTTTAGTACTGGTTTGTCACTTCTGTAGCTGAACAATCAATGGACAATCTCCATTAGAAAGTGAGACTTACAGCCCGCTACTCTCCTGTCCATCTCATTCCTGTGTTCTTTGAGTAGACCGTCGTTCAGGTCCATCAGGAGGTTTCTGGAAGGTTCAGTGTCTTGTTTGTGCAGCGCACTCAATCTGAGCTCCTGTAGGATGTATGGCTGGTACTCAGTGCCTTGTCTGAACTCATCCACTGTAGAGGAATAAAACAGGGAAAAACATAGTATTTAAAAGGATAGTTTACTCAAAAAAGTTAAGTTTCTTCAGTGCTTGAAAGTTCAGCTGAATAGCTATTCTGTTGAACACAAGAAACAAAACCATTTTGGAAAATTTAAGATGGTAAGAAATTATGACATAATTGACATTTTTGATGAATCCCTATTATATCCAAAAGTGCAAGCAGTGTAGGTATTTTTAAAAATTTTCAAGTCTTAGAACATGGTTGATATCATGTTTTGAAGCACTCACATGGCTCTGTGCTCCTCTGCAGCTCTGTTAGAGCTGGCAGCAGTTGTCCAGTTCTGGAATCCACCAGAGTTGCATGAGAATTCTGGGTTCCCTTCCTCATCTCATAAGCTGGAGGATTGTAGACTGTGGAGAAAACAAAAACTGATTAAGTAAGCCCAAAATCTGTTATGTGCATTGATATTTTAAAAAATGGCTTTGCAGACATACAGCCAGAAACTCTTCTGTTCATTTCGCCAACTTCATGCTTGAGCATCCCAGTGTCCATGTCCATCAGGAAGCGTCTGGAAGGTTCTGTTCCCTGCCTCTTCTCAATAGGTGCTGGATTGTAGACTGTGGAGAAAATAGCACACTATTGATGGTATCCATAATCTATTAAATGTCATTGTTATACTTGATTTCTCTTAAGAACAGCTTGAGTGTTTGTCCATGCAATTTTGCATGATCATGTTGACCTTACATATAATATGTAGAGGTTTTGAAAAAGCAAAGCAGCACTAAAATCTATAATGCAAATTATTTTGCAGACTTACAGCCAGAAACTCTTCTGTTCATTTCGCTGAGTTCCTCCTTGGGCATCCCAGTGTTCGTGTCAATCAGGATGCGTCTGGAAGGTTCTGTTCCCTGCCTGCGGATCTCAACAGGAACTGCTTTGTGGTTCTCCTTATGTTCAGAAGAGTCTTGGCTTCTTGTGTCCTCATGCTCCGAAACCACTTCCCATTTAGCTGCTAATGAAGGTAAAAGAAAACATTAGTCCAGACTGGTAAAGGAAAGCTAAATTTCCTGGTAAAAAGACCAGTTAATTTTTTTTTGTGTGTGTGTTTTATGTCGGTTAGTACTGGTTTGTCACTTCTGTAGCTGAACAATCAATGGACAATCTCCATTAGAAAGTGAGACTTACAGCCCGCTACTCTCCTGTCCATCTCATTCCTGTGTTCTTTGAGTAGACCGGCGTTCAGGTCCATCAGGAGGTTTCTGGAAGGTTCAGTGTCTTGTTTGTGCAGCGCACTCAATCTGAGCTCCTGTAGGATGTATGGCTGGTACTCAGTGCCTTGTCTGAACTCATCCACTGTAGAGGAATAAAACAGGGAAAAACATAGTATTTAAAAGGATAGTTTACTCAAAAAAGTTAAGTTTCTTCAGTGCTTGAAAGTTCAGCTGAATAGCTATTCTGTTGAACACAAGAAACAAAACCATTTTGGAAAATTTAAGATGGTAAGAAATTGACATAATTGACATTTTTGATGAATCCCTATTATATCCAAAAGTGCAAGCAGTGTATGTATTTTTAAAAAATTTCAAGTCTTAGAACATGGTTGATATCATGTTGTGAAGCACTCACATGGCTCTGTGCTCCTCTGCAGCTCTGTTAGAGCTGGCAGCAGTTGTCCAGTTCTGGAATCCACCAGAGTTGCATGAGAATTCTGGGTTCCCTTCCTCATCTCATAAGCTGGAGGATTGTAGACTGTGGAGAAAACAAAAACTGATTAAGTAAGCCCAAAATCTGTTATGTGCATTGATATTTTAAAAAATGACTTTGCAGACATACAGCCAGAAACTCTTCTGTTCATTTCGCCAACTTCATGCTTGAGCATCCCAGTGTCCATGTCCATCAGGAAGCGTCTGGAAGGTTCTGTTCCCTGCCTCTTCTCAATAGGTGCTGGATTGTAGACTGTGGAGAAAATAGCACACTATTGATGGTATCCATAATCTATTAAATGTCATTGTTATACTCGATTTCTCTTAAGAACAGCTTGAGTGTTTGTCCATGCAATTTTGCATGATCATGTTGACCT
>JADLZN010005160.1:32500-37751 GCA_018155175.1 Sinocyclocheilus anophthalmus | reverse complement strand
TTGGTCTTCCAAAAGAGGACACGATAGAAATCAGTGGTTAAGTTGATTTACAACACTGTTCCAGAACAGTTAAACCAAAATATTCAGACCAGATGATGTGTGCAGCACATTTTATGTAGGACTGTTTCCTGATCCTGGAAGAGGAGACTACAATGCCGGCTGTTCTGACTCACGAACTGTAAGTACGTTTTTTATATTTAAAGAATTTGCCAATGATGATTCAAACGCGAGTTTGAGCAGTGTAGAGTAGCGCTTGTTGTTTGTCATTTCTCCGATCACAAATGCAGACATGGTTTTATGTTTACAACGCAACGCAACACGTAAAAAGACAGTATAAGTCATTATAATCAGTAATTATGTCCACACTGGATGCAACAAATGCCTCGTATATAATAGGTTTTAATGTTTTTGTCTCATAGCTCCGGCCAGACAGGGCATCACAATATAGTAAGGGACGTAACATTTCCGTCACAAACTTGAGGAATTCAGTCAATCACAACGCACTGGATAGCTGGCCAATCAAAGCACACCTCGCTTTTCAGAACGATGAGCTTTGTAAAAATCAATGCGTTTCAGAAAGGCGGGGCATAGAGGAGAAAACAACAATGTACAGTATGTGGAAAATAATGTGTTTTTTGAACATTAAACCGCATAAACATTTCATTACACCAAATACACAAAATAATGTTCTTTTTAGCAGCATCATATGACCCCTTTAATATATTTTAAATGTATTTATATGTTTAAAAAATAAATAATTATTGACTGTTCTTTAACAATCTTATACCTTTAAAAGCTACATGGAATCCATTTGAGCAGTATGTTATCACTTGCCAAATGACTGTTGAAAAATCACAAAAAGTGTTTTTACGTGATTTTCTGCTGGACAGATAATCAAACACCTCCCTCCTTTTTAATAAAACTTCCACGCACCATAACATTAATCAATGCATTCCGAAACCACTTACTATTCAAGTCCTCTTTTGACATTGTGTCCTGTACTGACGATGAGTCACCTCCAGGGGCAGTATTGCTGCACAATCAGGCACTCTTACCTGTTCAAGTTTTGCATAAAATATTGGGCTGCAACATTTGCAGATAGCAAATAATAATAGTTTCCCAAACAACGTAGAAGTTGCAGCTGCTGCTACTGCTACCATCTGAAATGTCATTTCATAATTGAGCATGTGCTGTATGAATAGCTGAACCTTAAGGGAGTGAAATCATAAAATCCTTAAAAAAATCCCCCCATTCATCGAACATCATTTGCCTTGTCATTTCTGTTGCATTAGCCCCCTGATGGGTGCCCGAATGGGACAATCAGCAAATCACTGCCGGGAATATAGAAAAACTAACATCTAAGAGTGTGGTTCGCGCTCATCTCTGTCTCTGATTTTTTTCTAAATTAATGCTTAATGCATTCTAATCATGACCCTGGTGTCATCAGAGCTCTATCTGACTCTGTCTGAATGAGATAAGTGAATGAGTGATTAGGATGTGGATGCTTCCCTCCTCTTTCGTTTCTCATGTAAATGCGCCCCATCGTCCACCAAACGCACCCTATAACTTAATGAAGGCTGTGTCCTCTCCCGTCGACTTGACATTGGGATGCTGGTGTGCTCGCTGATAGGAGCCGGACAGGATCACCCTGTCCACCCCACCCTCACTGTAATTCATATTCATGCAAGGGCCTGTTTATATTTTGGTGGGGTGGGCATTTCGCAAAGGAGGAGCTGCATTAAAGATAATTGGACTGACCTTTAGTTGTATTTCAGCATCATACAGTACACTGACATTGACTGTCCTTTTGCATCCTTATACATTTAAAAGCCACATGGAATACATTTCGTCAGGCTCAGCTGTTTGGAGATTGCAATGAGTTTAATATGTCAGGCAACTTTGTTGATAACCAATTCTTTAGATTTTATAGTGATAAGTGCCATCCTTCTAGAGAGGTACATGAACTTTATAGTACATGAACATGGTCCTGATATATATATTATAAATAATTGTAACAAAGAGTTATAATCTTTTAGACTAGACTGATTGTAAAATTTCTATTAGGGTTATTATAGTTACATAAAAACTAACGGAAACTAAACATTAATAAATAAATAAAATAAAAATACGTGATAAAACATGAATAATGTTAACAATAAAAATTATATAGTTATATGAGTAATTATAGATATATAGAAATTTTTTATTTCATTAGTTGGAAAGGCTAACATTTGTAATTTATTTTCAATTTAGTTTGATGATAAAATAAAAATAAAAATAAATAAAAAAAAAAAATCAGACTAAATATTCAAACATAATAAAAATTACAAAAACACACAACAAAATGACTAAAAATGTACTTAAAGATACAAATAAAAACTGCTTCAAAATGTTAATAAAAACCACTCTCCAGTCTCATAAAGGATATAAACATAGATTCCTCCTTAAATGGGGTTTAGACAGATGAAGAGAAGTGGTGAAGAAAAATGAGCCTGCACGTGTGAGAAGAGATGAGGCCCATTAGACACTAAGGTTGGCAGTCTCTCAGACATCATTTCTTCACTCGTGCTCTTCTCTTGGCCAATCAATTACTACTGCCTCCTGAAACGCTTTGGCGGGGGACACTCAAGTCTGGCAGCCCGCTTCATCACCAGCTTTCTGGGCTCGCTGCCTCAGGCTCATTTCTGCCACAGAGAGGAGGAGTAGAAGCTGTTTATGATGGCATGAGTGGGGACTTTTGGCTATTGAGACGTGTGTGCCTGCTCCTGACATGACACTGAGATCTTGGAGCGGAGAAGACACACACACAACAAACACACACACAACACACACGCAATGTAGAGCTTCTTCACTATTTCCTTCCTGAATAGACTATATTATCCTAAGTGTGATTCATGATCAAAATCCCTTGTTCAATTTTGTTGACCTGTCATAAACATTGTTGATGAAACCAAGGTGTTGGGAGATATTTGTTGAATAATGGAGGATATGAGGGACTGGGCTGGAGTAACCTTAACTGTTAATAGTATCTGAAGTATGGATGTCAAACTGTGTTTAGGACAGTTAATATTAGTAGTACGTATGTATCATGATGTAATGTGTCACTGTCATGTGACCCTACCAGCATTAATTTTGTGCTCACGTCATTCACCAATCCTCTCCCATGGCCTCATGGGATAATAAAGTGTCCATCAAATGCACACTTCAGAATCTTGTCAGAAGTTGTATTGTAGGTTCATCTGGGTGCTTTTCGCCGACTGTTTTATTCTGTCAGTTTAGACATACTGCTGTTTTTAGGTACAGTTTTAACAGCAAAGAAGTATGCATATTAAGATGCAGCCTTTGTTTAGTCTGCTTAGGAGGGAAAACTGCACATCCAACATGTTCCAGAAGGGGGCAGAATTGCTCTATGCGAGTGTTATAGGCTGCAACAACCCTCACCACTAGAAACAGTCACACTTGGCTTCTGTTCATCTTGCTGCCCTTCTCTATCTATGGGATTTAGGTGTAATCCCCTGAGCATACAAACCTGCCCTCCAAACTCCTTAACTGACCAAAGCCCATTGATCACCAAGTATATCTATCTTAAGACCACTACAAAGGCGTCCACACTCTGTCAAAACACAGCCTACTATGAAAAAAATAGAACGGCAATATTCAATATTGCTCATTATCTTCACAGAATCACTTCATCTCTCAGAGGCCCTTCACCTAAAACCCTGTCTCCACTGAGCTATCCTGCCCTCGACGTTTCACGAGCACTGGATTTTCAGATGGCACATTATCATGTCTCCCCATTGACCAGCTCACCGTCCCATCATCCCTCGGTTAAGAGCGAGATGAGCTGCGAGACGTAGAGCTGGAGGGTGGCCCTGACTCCGGGGGATGGGAGGGAGGGACTCTGCACAGTAACTCTGGAGAGGAGGGTGCAAGAGGCACAGACGCACTGCTCTTCAGAAGAGAGGAAGAGAGGCACATTAATCATCCCAAGACATCTGTTCTTTCTGCTGCTTTAGAATACTGTCAAAGTGCTCCTGACTTCCCCCCTATAGCTGCACAGAAAAATTGAAAAAAAGAAGAAAGAGGTGGCGGGAAAAAAGCCCAAAATTGTCATCATTTTGCCCTGGACTGACTTAGTGAAACGTTAGATCTAAGTCTATGATCTTCGCATCTCATTAAATTCCCTTTCATATGTATGGGGGTCATTGACTGGTAGGCTGTAGTGAGCTTTTAAAGAAGGTGCACTGATTAAAATGACTAGTTAATCAAAAAATAAAAAGTTTTTTTTCTTACCTCAAATTTATCATCTTAAGTTAGCATATGGATTCAGAAGGTCTGGAATAAGTTGCACAGTTGTTTGGAACAACAAAAGGCTATGAAAATAAAAGAAGGATTTACAATTTACATCAACTGTAAAAAAAATAAATAAAAAAAAGTCTTTAAAGTGAATAAAGTGATTAATATGACAAACTGCTTACTTGATTCTGTAATAAAATAAAATAAAACAACAAAATAAAATAAAAGTGATCATGTTTTCTGGACATATTTCATGTACATTAGTGCTTCAAACATAAACGAGGCCCGTTTAGGCACATATTTTCCATTGCGTCTTCTTCAATTTTAATATATTTATGCAAATAATGCCATTCATACAGCGCTACATCTAATCATAACACGATGAAATACTTAAATAACCACAAGGCAATGAAGCCTGTCATTTGCTTGTCTGTAGTGCTAGTAAAAGTTATAAAGATTTTGTCAAAGATATGGGCTGTGATGTATTTATGACAGTGATATTGATTTCTTAGATAAGAAGAAGATTGGGAGTTTGTTGTCTTATGGTAATGTATTTTAAATTACAGACACTTAAACACATTAAACAGTGATGAGCTATCTTTGACACTAAAGACATTTAGCAATATGTACTGAATTCTCTGTATTCTCTGTCTGTATGTCACAAACAGTCCGGTTTTGGTGGCAGCGCTGCTTTGTTGCTGTTCTGAGAGCAAAAGTTTCACCCAAATACCCAAATCTTTGGTTTTCAAACTATTGTATAGTACTATATTATATATATGGTATAGTATTGCATTGTATAGTACTATTGTACTATTGTATTGTACTATTGCAAGGCAAGATTGATATAAACAGTCCACTGAATGTGAGTTCACTATAGAGAACAGTAGTTCTTGAAGTGAGTGAGGTCGAGACAGTTTTTTTTAACAACTAATGGAACACTTTGGTTCCATTATAA
>JADLZN010005160.1:0-27500 GCA_018155175.1 Sinocyclocheilus anophthalmus | reverse complement strand
ACTATAGGGCAAATTCACTAAAAAAGAACTGATCCCACTAATAGTAGGCCTATAGTTTGTTTTGTGTGCTGTCTGCATTGTTTTAGTGGCCAAACCATTAAAGAAATAATGAAAATTATGTAAAAAAAAAAAAATATATACTGTATATACAGTGGGTACGGAAAGTATTCAGACCCCCTTAAATTTTTCACTCTTTGTTATATTGCAGCCAATTGCTAAAATCATGTAAGTAATTTTTTTCCTTATTAATGTACACACAGCACCCCATATGACAGAAAAACACAGAATTGTTGAATTTTTGCAGATTTATTAAAAAAGAAAAAATGAAATATAACATGGTCCTAAGTATTCAGAACCTTTGCTCAGTATTTAATAGAAGCACCCTTTTGACCTAATACACCCATGAGTCTTTTTGGGAAAGATGCAAAAAGATTTTCACACCTGGATTTGGGGATACTCTGCCATTCCTCCTTGCAGACCCTCTCCAGTTCTGTCAGGTTGGATGGGAAACATTGATGGACAGCCATTTTTAGGTCTCTCCAAAGATGCTCAAGTGGGTTTAAGTCAGGGCTCTGGCTGGGCCATTAATGAACAGTCACAGAGTTGTTGTGAAGCACTCCTTCGTTATTTTAGCTGTGTGATAAGGGTCATTGTCTTGTTGGAAGGTAAAACTTCGGACCAGTCTGAGGTCCTGAGCACTCTGGAGAAGGTTTTCGTCCAGGATATCACTGTACTTGGCCGCATTCATCTTTCCTCGATTGCAACCAGTCGTCCTGTCCCTGCAGCTAAAAAACACCCCCACAGCATGATGCTGCAACCACCATGCTTCACTGTGGTGATGTATTGGACAGGTGATGAGCAGTGCCCTTTTTTTCTCCACACATACCGCTTAGAATTAAGGCCAAAAAGTTCTATCTTGTTCTCATCAGACCAGAGAATCTTATTCTCACCATCTTGATCCTCCATGCGGGCTTCATGTGTCTTGCACTGAGGAGAGGCTTCCGTCGGCCACTCTGCCATAAAGCCACGACTGGTGGAGGGCTGCAGTGATGGTTGACTTTCTACAACTTCTCCCATCTCCCGACTGCATCTCTAAAGCTCAGCCACAGTGATCTTTGGGTTCTTCTTTACCTCCCGCACCAAGTCTCTTCTCCCCCGATAGCTCAGTTTGTCTGGACGGCCAGCTCTAGGAAGGGTTATGGTCGTCCCAAACGTCTTCCATTTAAAAATTATGGAGGCCACTGTGCTCTTAGGAAACCTTAAGTGCAGCAGAAATTTTTTTTGTAACCTTGCCCAGACCTGTGCCTTTCCACAATTCTGTCTCTGAGCTCTTCATGCAGTTCCTTTGACCTCATGATTCTCCTTTGCTCTGACATGAACTGTGAGCTGTAAGGTCTTATATAGAAAGGTGTGTGGCTTTCCTAATCAAGTCAAATAAGTATAATCAAACACAGCTGGACTCAAAATGAAGGTGTAGAACCATCTCAAGGATGATCGGAAGAAATGGACATCACCTGAGTTAAATATATGAGTGTCACAGCAAAGGGTCTGAATACTGGGACCATGTGAATTTCAGGTTTTTTTTTTTTTTAATAAATCTGCAAAAATGTTAAAAATTCTGTGTTTTTCTGTCAATAGGGGTGCTGTGTGTACATTAATGAGAAAAAAAAAAAAAACTTAAATGATTTTAGAAAATGGCTGAAATATAAAAAAGAGTGAAAAATATAAGGGGGTCTGAATACATTCCGTACCCACTATATATGTCATCATGACAATTTTGAGTTGCTATAGGGTGTGGTAAATGCAGCAGGCTACCCTGAATCTAGGTGTGTATAGCCTCGCTCCATCACATCTCTTTAAAATGCTTTTAATTCATGTTTTAGATCATTTAAAAGGTCTAGGACTTAAAATTCAATATTTGGAAGATCTTTTACAATCACAAAGATGCTGCAATTATATTTTGTAGTCAGGAGTGAACATTATAACACTGGACTTTTATTGTTGATCAATGAGGTTTAGAAAAGGATCTAGTAAATAAAATCCATTCGACATTCTATGTCCAAAAATGCACGTTTATAAAAATCTATACATTTTATAGAAATATTAATTGATCATTATTTGTATACTTTGTATGTACTCATGACAAATTAGCTTTTCTGTCCATTCCCCACTAAATCACACTCATTGTGTAAAAAAAAAGGTCATGTTCTTATGAAGTCATAGAACAGTCATTTACTTTGGCACCACCATCTGATCAATTTTAAAAGCACAACTAGAAAAAAACGTAATAAAAATATGTTTTTAGTTGTATAATTAACAATTTTATAATATATAGAATACATTTTGTATCATATATAATAATTTGATTATCCATTTTTTAAAATGTATTAAATGTTTCCTGGACACTTTTCAACATTTTTGAACTCATCGCATATTTCTTTATTAATTTGAACTATTTAATCAAGATCTGCAACCATTTTGCATTGAATATGAATCACACTTAAAAAGGCTGTGGGTGATACTGCTTCCTCATCATTTGAAACAGCTGGAGGACACTCAATTAGCAAGGAATATAAAAGTTAGTTTAGATCACTGCAGAGTTGAAGAGTTTGATGAAATCGTAATAAAGTGTATTTTACCACCTAATGTATTTCCAACCAGCTACGCCTTCATCTGATGAGCCTAGAAGAGTGAGCAGGGGCCACTTCTTGTTGCACTTTTGTGAACGTATATTTATATCTCTGATGAATTGACAGCCAAGTCTCACTGAGGCACAATAGGAACACAAGCTGGTAGATCCTTTAGTGTCTGTCTGCATTGACTGCGGGGGCTACAGAGGCAGTAAAAACTCTCTCATAAGCGTGTTTGACACTTCTATTGCAGCGTTGCCAAGCGCTCTAGGGTCCGCTTTATATTTTATCCTCTCACTGCAGTGTCAGCCTGCACGAGAAGGCACTTTTTAAATCGCTCTGCACACTCGATTTACACTGTTTCTACCCAATGAAACGGGTCTCCATCAAACCCACAGCAGAAGCCATGTATAATCACGCTTACATGTAGTCACATATAATGAATCTTGAGTGCATCATCATATTGCATGTCTGATGTTTGCTTATACAGAGTCTTAGGGACTACAGAGACAAACTTGACAAGTTTCAACTCAGGTCGGGGTCAAAAAGGTCTATAATTTGAGGAAGTAAGATATCTGTTAGCAATCCCGTTTATTTGGTCATTTATTAGCATTACTTCAGTCTTCAGTGTCATATGATACTTTAGAAATCATTCTAATATGCTGATGTGGTGATCAAGAAATATTTCTTATTATTAATGTTGAAAACAGTTGTGCTGTTAATATTTTTGTGGAAACCGTGATACATATTTTTCAGGATTCTTTAATGAGTAGAAAATATTGTTTTGAAATAGACATATTTGTAAGATTCAAAATGTCTTTTGCTGCCAATTTTGACCAATTTAATGTGTCCTTGCTGAACAAAAGTATTAATTATTTAAAAAAAGTCCTTTTACCGATCACAAACAGCATTTCATTATATCCATTATAAGTTCTTTCAGCCAATAGAATTGTTTCGGGGTGCTAAACTCAATTCAACAGGAGAAACGAATAGTTCATAAGATTTCAGTTTTCATAAATAACTTATAAGTTTTGAGTGGGTGCAAGTCAAATTAATGGCAAAAAAAGATTTATTTATGAGTATTAGTATATTAAAAGAGCTTTTTACCATATATTCATATCACAGTCATGGCTTGTGAAAATCTGTGGGTTTTACGTGGCGATTTGATATGCATTCGTACAATGTACTTCTTATAAGAACTAACGCTTTTTGGAAAAAAAAGCAAGCATGAAGGTCCACCCCTAAACATAACCATCACTGGGGTGTAAGCAGATCATATGAAAACATATGAATGAGATTGTACAAATTCATACAAATTAGCCACCAATTCGCCAAAACGTAATATAGTTAGCGTCTTGCATGAACCTTTATCTTCCAATTGACAAAATGTTGCTAAAATTGAACGTGTGTTATGATTGGGGGCCATTTATGACAGGGTAGAAATATCTTCTACCCTGCACATTAGAGGTTGTATGACTATTGCAGTATGAGTAGTTTTATCTTAAAATAACGGTATACACAGTCATACTGCACATTTTCCTAGTTTTGCATAAATTATCTATTTACGTAAAGTGTTGTCACCTGTGAACATCAAGTGGTTCATAATTTCTTGTGCAAACTCCTGGCTTTTAAGCAGTAAGACAACAACTTTAGTGAAGTATACTTAATCTGATCCGTTTAATTGTCCTTCTGTTCTTCTTCTTCACTTTTTTTTCTACTTAAGCAGAAGCCATAAATCATAAGGCTGTCACTTGCAGATTGGAAAAAAGTGAATCCTCATGACGGCTAGTTTTACACCCAATTGAAGCACAAAGACAGAAAACGAACTTTAACAACAGGGGACTGTTTGATTAGTATGACTGAAGCCAGGTGTGCTGCCCAAAAACAATCATCAAGAACTGTTAGAGCTAACAAACACTTTGCCATGGAGCTCGTTTTAGGGTGAAAAGGAGTTTGACATTTAATTCAACAGAGAGCTCCACCGACATGTGATTCTATTCCTCAAACTGTGCTGTGCAACAGGCCCAAGGAGCCATTGAACATCGCGCCATCATTTGCGTACTCAAAGGAATACTATAATCTGTGCATTTGGCAAATAACAATTAAAGCCACATGAAGCTGGTTGAAACACGATTAGTAAATAAAGTCACAAGCAAAATAAATAAATAAATATATAGAGACACATGCCAAGTATATTCCTTATATGGTAGGAGGTATCAGTCTGTGTTGTGCATCCCTGTGCCAACGGACCATTAATTGATGAGCTTTAAGTGTGTGTGTTGTTGAGAGAGAGAGAGATGTGGCGGAGTGGCAGGTTGCCAAGCATGTCGATGTGGGCAGATAAAAACAATGGGAGGAAGATGGGAGCGAGACCTCCCTGAGGCCAAGAGGGAGTAAGCTATAAAGAGATAAATGAATACTAATGGAAAGATGACTGGCAGAGAAGATGGGACACAAATAGAAGGGCACGAGGACAGCGCAGGGATGGCGAGTGATCATATAAAAAAATGCTACAGCACTGCCCTTGTAGAAGTCAGTGTAAAAACACTACACATTTTGACTCTGATTTGGCCATGGTAGCTTGAATAACAAGGTGTTCTTAGCATAAGAATAAGAAACCCTGTAGTACTTGGTTTTTTGCTCACCCACCTGGAAACATGCCGAGCCTACCTGACAAGTGTTATTGAGATTTGAATCTAGGATCCATGTATCTCCAGAACCTTTTACAATTAAATTCTTGCATTAATTATAGTTGTAGTGTAGATTATAGTTTACAGTCATATTTTCTATTTGTTTTTTGTTTATTTTTTATAGTTTTCATTTTATTTAGTGATTTTGTCATTTTTAAATAATTAAAAAATGTAATTTTAAATAATTAACACTGATTTCGTTATTTTAGTACATTATGTTAAACTAAATGAAAATGAGAAAGTTCCATGGCAACTAGCTGACATAAGATAAGTTTGCTTAAGGTTACTTTTTTTATGTTTTGTAACAAAAGTTTTTTTTTATTGTTTTAGTTTTAGTTAACCAAACCGATACAGACAATACTTTAAAATAAAATACTAGTACTTTATAATACTTTAAAATATTCCAAAAATATTATGCATAGTTTTTTAAAATAGCAAGCAATATATAGTGTACAGTTTATATAGTGTAGTGTAAGCTAGTGTTCCATTCTGAACATAGCATTACACTTGTCATTACTATAAATTGACGGTTCTACATCTATAGTGCGGTGACCCAAATAAACTAATGAAATTCATTGATGATTACTTTCATTATCTTTTTTATCGATTAGCAATTGCAGCCTTAATTTATTCACAATAGACCTATTAGAAATCCACTGTGCAATTAAATTTTTTTTCTTAGGCAACACATGATTACAGAGTGTTTGAAATGTTACATGCGAGATGGTGTAATTCTGAATTTCTAATTTCATAGCAGTTATATTGAATAATTTTCCCTCTAACCCTGCCCAATTAATTTCCACTCCAAGTGTCATCTAAACTGTGGGGTCATTTCTTATGGCCATCTGAATACCGGGGCTTTTCTGAGCACTTCGTTGTGATGGCTTGAGCAGTCATTTTAATATTTCTTTAAGAGGAAATTTATTACAGTGGATAAAGGGGTCACACATAAGAACTCGAGTGCCTGTTCAAGTGGCAATTGGTTTATATTTATCCATTTTTTCCCCCTCAAAATTTATTAGTTCATTCATGAGCTCTTAAGAATTCCCATTTTTATTATGAATTGGCAGTAGGACTTAAAATTCATTAAGGCACTGTCAAGTTGTCTAATGAAAATGTAATCTGCCGCAATAATTAAAGGTGGGGTAAGCGATTTTTCAAAAACGCTTTAGAAAACTGATTCGGGCCGACGAGCAAAACAAACGTGTAGCCAATCAGCAATAAGGGGCGTCTCTACTCGTGATGTGGAGGAGAGAGCATTCAGTGCACATGACGGACATTAGCCGAGCCGAGCGACAGAAAGATAGAGATGGCGGATAAAAAACAAAAGAGGAAAACGTCTGCGGAACAAAAGAAAGCTCAAGGCAAAAAGTAGGACCTGTGTAAATATCGGATCAGCTTTCCAGCGCTGGAGAGAACTCAAGGAGCGGAAGGCCTGCGATCGGACGCCGAGGTTGCTTTGTTTTATTTCTCTTGGGAGTTAAACTCACCTGTGTCGGCGCAGCAACAGCTAAGTCTGTCTAGTACACTGGATGCAGAAAAAGGGCGTAGACAGAGTCATTTGAAATGTGTCAATTACGTTATGATGAAAGCAGCAGCCGTGTTTCTGTCGGGGATTTGTCGGGCGTGTGCGCACGCCTCCAGGTAGAACGAAGGGTGCAAGGGCGAAAAAATACTAGGAAAATCATACTAATCAGTGATGTGTCTACACCATAGATATATGTTGTTGTATCTATGGTGTAGACAGCATCAATGATTATGAGTTCCATAGTATTTTGTTGTGCCGCGCCATTCGCTTCCGGTGTAGACACAGTGTAACATTAGTTTCTCAGAACTAATCGTTGCCTGGGTTGCACGTATGTGTGGGGCGGAGCTATCAAAATAGGGGCGAGACCCTTTCGGGGTAGGGGCGTGTTTATTTTGGTGATTTCAAATGTCAACATTAACTACCAGAAATCGCTTACCCCACATTTTAAAATACATAGTCACCTGTCAAAAGAATTAAAAACTGGTAAACAACTGATGTTTGAATAGGAAATTGGGGGTAATGGTGATTACAGCCTGTGACATTTTATGAAAACTTGAGAGGACAATGAAATGTTGGCCCCCAACCCAACGAGTCCATGTTTTTCACCAAAATTGCAAAGGTCCCCCCCCCCCCCCTATTGGTGATGACCGTTGGTAAAAATGAGTCTAGGTGAAGATGGGCGCGTTGTCCTTGTGATATCTAATGTGTCATCATTTACATCCAGGTCATTCCAAATCTGAGCCATTTTACAACTTGCAAATGGTTAATTCCACTGAATATTGCAAACTCAACTGCAAAGACGTGATGCAGTAAGTGATTATTTAATTGTAGACTTTTTCAGTTTGGTTTAAACGACCATGCAAATTCTAAGTGACCGAATCATTCTAACCCAGTTGTCAATGTTAATTACATTCAGTGTTTGTAACAATAGTGGATAACACAGCATGAAATGGCCTAACCATAAATCAAACCAATCAAGAGTCAAGAGGTTTCTTCATAAACTGTGACAGATGGTCTGAACTGGGATCAGGACTGCAGGTGCAGAGAATTTGTGCTATAAAGCAACATATTTAAATAATTCAAATAATTAATTAATTAATTTAAATAGATTGTTAGGTACAAGTAGTTCCCTTTCAGTCGGTCACTCCCAACGTCACGTCAGATGACCGACGAAATTAGGATCTCGCTTAGAGGGACCAATCTACTTGAGTGTAAACTAAACGAGCCAATGCACATGGCATGCAATTATTGCATCCAAGTGCTGCTGATCACAGCGTGCGTATAAGTAGGCAGCAGATGCAGCGCAAATTCAGCTTTTCGCTTCGGAGCCGAGAGATCACATCGTTCCGCTCCTGACTACTCTACTGAGAGAAAAAGACTGAACGAGTTCAGCGTGCTTTTGGAGAGCTCTTCGTGTTGGCGGACAGCGCTTCAGCAGTGGTGGTTTCCCATGCCGAGTGTGTTGCACACATCAGGCTGCACTACCCACTGTTCGTGTTGCAAATGATCATCTCACCTGTGCGCCTCAGCACGCTAAAATAGCTATTTCCCTAAAAGAGCAATTTCGGGTGCATCTTTTTAAAGATGAGGTTGCGTGGCAAACTTGACGTTACGTCTCTGTAAAGATGATGTGGGTCTTGCTATAGACAACATACCACCCGGGCGTTCTGGATGCGGTCGTTAACTGGCGCTGGGTGATGGTCACGATCGATGCCTCTCGTGCCTGGGCATGAAGCACACTGAGGTAGCTTTCGTGGAGGAATCATGCTCCCATTGCGGGGGTATGACCATCTCGGTGTTGCGGACCGGACTCCGTTACCTGCTAGGGGGCAGAGTGCCCGTGCCACCGCCTTGATCTGGGGTTCCCTCTGGTGGCAGCGGTGGGGGCGTCCTTTTTCTGGTGGTGGGTGGACTGGTCTTACGGTCACAGTGAGGAATTCCCCTCCGGGGATGCACAAGCCCGCCGGCACTTCGAAACCAGCGAAGCTCTCAAAAAGAGGGCGGTTGCAGCGTCGGAGGGTGAGCCAGAGCTTTCTGGAGAGGAAGATTTGGCTGTGTTGCTCTCCTCCGGGACCGTAGCAATGCCTAAATCGGATCCAGAAATAATGGCTATGCTTTCCCGGGCAGCCGTAGGGGTAGGGCTCGGGCACGGTGATAGTCTCACCGACCCTACCCCTACGGGGCCGGGAAAGCATAGCCAATACTTCTGGATCCGATTCAGGCCTTGCTACCGTCCCGGAGGGCGGCAGCGCAGCCGAATCTTCCTCTCAGAAAGCTCTGGCTCACCCTCCGATGCTGCAACCGACATCTGCTCTTTTTGAGAGCTCCGCTGGTTTTGAAGTGCTGGCGGGCTTGGGCATCCCCTGAGGGGAATTCCTCACCGTGACCGTATGACCAGTCCGCCCACCGCCAGAAAAAAGACGCCCCCGGCTGCCACCAGAGGGAACCACAGATCTAGGCAGTACTCCCCTTGAGTGCATACGCACCCCCCCCTCCTGATCGTTTGGGCACGGGCCTCAGCCCCTTTGAAGGAACGGGTCCGGTCCGCCCGATCCGAGATGGTCATACACCCACAAAAGGGAGCATGAGCCCCACGAACAGCTCCTCGTGTGCTTCATGCCCAGGCCGAGGGCACGATCGTGACATACACCCAGCGCCCAGGTAACGGACCGCACAAAAACGCCCGGGTGATACGTTGTCAATAGCAAGACCCACATCGTCTTTACAAAAAACGTAACGTCAAGTTTGCCACGCAACCTCATCTTTAAAAAGATGCACCCGAAATTGCTCTTTTAGGGGAAAAAGCTCTTTTAGCGTGCTGAGGCGCACAGGGGAGATGATCATCTGCAACACAAACAGGGGGTAGTGCAGCCGGATGTGTGCAACCCACTCGACACGGGAACCACCACCGCTGAAGCGCCGTCCGCCAACACGAAGAGCTCGCCAAGAGCGCGCTGAACTCGTTCAGTCTTTCTCTCAGTAGAGTAGTCAGGAGCAGAACGATGTGATCGCTCGGCTCCGAAGCGGAAAGGCTGAATATGCGCTGCATCTGCTGCATACTTATACTCACGCTGTGATCAGCAGCAGCTGGATGCAATAATCACATGCCAAAGTGCATTGGCTCGTATAGTTTACACTCGAAGTAGATTGGTCACTCTAAGCAAGATCCCAATTTCGTCGATCCTCCGACGTGACGTCGAGAGTGACCGACTGAAAAGGGAAACTACTTGTACCTAACAATCTATTTAAATTAATTAATTAATTATTTGAATTATTTAAATATGTTGCTTTATAGCACAAATTCTCTGCACCTGCAGTCCTGATCCCAGTTCAGACCATCTGTCACAGTTTATGGAAAAACCTCTTGACTCTTGATTGGTTTGATTTATGGTTAGGCCATTTCATGCTGTGTTATCCACTATTGTTACAAACACTGAATGTAATTAACATTGACAACTGGGTTAGAATGATTCGGTCACTTAGAATTTGCATGGTCGTTTAAACCAAACTGAAAAAGTCTACAATTAAATAATCACTTACTGCATCACGTCTTTGCAGTTGAGTTTGCAATATTCAGTGGAATTAACCATTTGCAAGTTGTAAAATGGCTCAGATTTGGAATGACCTGGATGTAAATGATGACACATTAGATAACTCAATTTTTAACAACGGTCATCACCAATATGGGGGGGGGGGGACCATTTGCAATTTGGGGAAAAACATGGACCCTGGCCAACATTTCATTGATCCTCTCAAGTTTTCATAAAAAATGTCCAGGCTGTAAAATCACCATTACACCACAATTTCCTATTACAAACATCAAGTTTTACCAGTTTTATTCATTGACAGGTGACTGGTATTAAAGTGTGGGGGGAAGCGATTTCTGGTAGCCAATGTTGACATTTAAAATAAACAAAACAAACACGCCCCTACCCCGAAAGGGTCTCGCCCCTATTTTGATATAAATGTCCGCCCCACATATACGTACGCAACCCAGAAAACGATTAGTTCTGTGAAACAAAAAGCAAAAAGCAATGTTACACTGTGCTACCCGGACGCGAGTGGCGCGGCGCAAAAAAACTATGGAACTCATTATAAATCAGTGATGGCTGTCTACACCATAGAATACAAAAACAAGATATCTATGGTGTATACAGCATCACTGATTATAATGGGTTCCATAGTATTTTGTCGCGCCGTGCCACTGATGCATGCGTTCTACGCTGGATTGCGGCGCGACACGACACGGACAAATCCCGACAGAAAAACTGAGCTGCGTTCAATCATAGTATTGACACAAATTCAATGATTTTCTACAGAACACTTTGTCGCATCCAGTGAATAGACAGACTTTTAGCTGTGCGGCGCAGACACGGTGTTTACTCACCCATCGAGGAGAAACCAAAGCAACCTCGGCGTCGGATCGCCAGGCCTTCAGCCTCCTGAGTCTCTCAGACGCTGGATTTAGCTGATACGATATTTACACAGGTCCTACTTGTTGCTGAGCTTTCTTTTGTCGAAGACGTTTCCTTCTTTTGTTTTTTATCCGTCATCTCTGTCTTTCTGTCTCTTGGCTCGGCTAATGTCCGTTCTGTGCACTGAGCGCTCTCTTGTCCTTATCATGAGTAGACACGCCCCTTACTGTTGATTGGCTATAAGTTTGTTTTGCTAGTCGGCCTGAAATCAGTTTTCTAAAGCGTTTTTGAAAAACCGCTTACCCCACCTTTAATTATTGCGAGGATACATTTCATTAGACAACTGACAGTGACCTAACTGAATTTGAAAGTCTCTGCCAATTCATAATAAAAATGGATTCTTAAAGAGCAGAATGAAATTAATAAATTAGAGGGGGAAAAAATGGATATAAATATAAACCATTGTTACCACGTGAACAGGCACTCCAGTTCTAATGGGTAACCCTTTTATCCACTGTAATAAATTTCCTCTTAAAGAAATATTAAAATGACTGCTCAAGCCATCACAACGAAGTGCTCAGAAAAGCCCCGGTATTCAGATGGCCATAAGAAATGACCCCACAGTTTAGATGACACTTGGAGTGGAAATTAATTGGGCAGGGTTAGAGGGAAAATTATTCAATATAACTGCTATGAAATTAGAAATTCAGAATTACACCATCTCGCATGTAACATTTCAAACACTCTGTAATCATGTGTTGCCTAAGAAAAAAAATTTAATTGCACAGTGGATTTCTAATAGGTCTATTGTGAATAAATTAAGGCTGCAATTGCTAATCGATAAAAAAGATAATGAAAGTAATCATCAATGAATTTCATTAGTTTATTTGGGTCACCGCACTATAGATGTAGAACCGTCAATTTATAGTAATGACAAGTGTAATGCTATGTTCAGAATGGAACACTAGCTTACACTACACTATATAAACTGTACACTATATATTGCTTGCTATTTTAAAAAACTATGCATAATATTTTTGGAATATTTTAAAGTATTATAAAGTATCGAATTTATTTTAAGAAGTATCGTCTGTTGTTATTGTTAACTAAAACTAAAACAATAAAAAAAAACTTTTGTTACAAAACATAAAAAAAGTAACCTTAAGCAAACTTATCTTATGTCAGCTAGTTGCCATGGCAACATTTCTCATTTTCATTTCGTTTAACATGATGTACTAAAATAACGAAATAAAAGTTTTAATTATTTAAAATTACATTTTTTAATTATTTAAAAATGACAAAATCACTAAATAAAATGAAAACTATAAAAAATAAACAAAAAACAAATAGAAAATATGACTGTAAACTATAATCTACACTACAACTATAATTAATGCAAGAATTTAATTGTAAAAGGTTCTGGAGATACATGGATCCTAGATTCAAATCTCAATAACACTTGTCAGGTAGGCTCGGCATGTTTCCAGGTGGGTGAGCAAAAAACCAAGTACTACAGGGTTTCTTATTCTTATGCTAAGAACACCTTGTTATTCAAGCTACCATGGCCAAATCAGAGTCAAAATGTGTAGTGTTTTTACACTGACTTCTACAAGGGCAGTGCTGTAGCATTTTTTTATATGATCACTCGCCATCCCTGCGCTGTCCTCGTGCCCTTCTATTTGTGTCCCATCTTCTCTGCCAGTCATCTTTCCATTAGTATTCATTTATCTCTTTATAGCTTACTCCCTCTTGGCCTCAGGGAGGTCTCGCTCCCATCTTCCTCCCATTGTTTTTATCTGCCCACATCGACATGCTTGGCAACCTGCCACTCCGCCACATCTCTCTCTCTCTCAACAACACACACACTTAAAGCTCATCAATTAATGGTCCGTTGGCACAGGGATGCACAAACACAGACTGATACACTCCTACCATATAAAGGAATATAATTGGCATGTGTCATCTATATATTTTATTTATTTATTTTGCTGTGACTTTATTTTACTAACTCGTGTTCACCAGCTTCATGTGCTTTAATTGTTATTTGCCAAATGGCACAGATTATAGTATTCCTTTGATTACGCAAATGATGGCGAGATTGTTCAAATGGCATCCTGGCCTGTTGCACAGCACAGTTTGATGAATAGAAATCACATGTCGGTTGAGCTCTCATTTGAATTAAATGATTGCAAAACATCCTTTTTGTCCCTAAAAACGAGCCGCCATGTGACAAAGATGTTATATCTCTAACCAGTTTCTTGATGATTGTTTTGGGCAGCAACCGGTTAATTCAAACTAAATCAAAACAGCCCCTGATGTAAAGGTCGTTACTGTCTGGTGCTTCAATTGGGTGTAAAACTAGCCGTCATGAGGATTCACTTTTTTCCAATCTGCAAGTGACAGCCTTATGATTTATGGCTTCTGCTTAAGTAGAAAAAAAAGTGAAGAAGAAGAACAGAAGGACAATTAAACGGATCAGATTAAGTATACTTCACTAAAGTTGTTGTCTTACTGCTTAAAAGCCAGGAGTTTGCACAAGAAATTATGAACCACTTGATGTTCACAGGTGACAACACTTTACGTAAATAGATAATTTATGCAAAACTAGGAAAATGTGCAGTATGACTGTGTATACCGTTATTTTAAGATAAAACTACTCATACTGCAATAGTCATACAACCTCTAATGTGCAGGGTAGAAGATATTTCTACCCTGTCATAAATGGCCCCCAATCATAACACACGTTCAATTTTAGCAACATTTTGTCAATTGGAAGATAAAGGTTCATGCAAGACGCTAACTATATTACGTTTTGGCGAATTGGTGACTAATTTGTATGAATTTGTACAATTTAATTCATACCTTTTCATATGATCTGCTTTAACTCCACTCATGGTTAGGTTTAGGGGTGGACCTTCATGCTTACTTTTTTCCAAAAATCTTATGTTTTAATACAAATCACATTGGACGAATGCATACAAATGCCACGTAAACCCAGAGATTTCACAAGCCATGACTGTGCTATGAATATTGGTAAAAAAATATTTATAATAATAATAATAATAAGAAATAAATCTTTTTTGCCATTAATATGAACTTGATCCCACTCAAATTAATAAGTTACTTATGGAAAACTGAAATTTATGAACTAGTTGTTTTCTTCGTGTTGAATGAGTTAGCACCCCGAAACAATTCTATTGGTCGAAAGAACATAATGGATTATGAAATGCTGTTGTGATCGGTAAATTAAAAGGACTTTTTTACAATAGTAATACTTTGTGAAGCAGGGGACACATTAATTGGACAAAGTGGCAGCAAAAAGAATTGATCTACAAAATATTGGTCTATTTCAAAACAATATTTTTACTCATAAAGGATCCTGAAAAAAAGCTATTCTACTTACCACAAAGAACTATTAGGCAGCACAACTGTTTTCAACTCTAATAATAATAGACATTTCTTAAGTACCAAATCAGCATATTAAAATGACTTCTACACGTATCCTATGCCACTGCAGACGGAACTAATGGCTAAATCCCTGGGACTCCCACACAGCACACAGGAATATGTGTGTATCATGCTTACTCACACAGTAGTCATCGTTGAATGTGGCCTCAAATTATAGACCTTTTTGACCCCGACCTGAGTTGAAACTTGTCAAGTTTGTCTCTGTAGTCCCTAAGACTCTGTATAAGCAAACATCAGACATGCAATATGATGATGCACTCAAGATTCATTATATGTGACTACATGTAAGCGTGATTATACATGGCTTCTGCTGTGGGTTTGATGGAGACCCGTTTCATTGGGTAGAAACAGTGTAAATCGAGTGTGCAGAGCGATTTAAAAAGTGCCTTCTCGTGCAGGCTGACACTGCAGTGAGAGGATAAAATATAAAGCGGACCCTAGAGCGCTTGGCAACGCTGCAATAGAAGTGTCAAACACGCTTATGAGAGAGTTTTTACTGCCTCTGTAGCCCCCGCAGTCAATGCAGACAGACACTAAAGGATCTACCAGCTTGTGTTCCTATTGTGCCTCAGTGAGACTTGGCTGTCAATTCATCAGAGATATAAATATACGTTCACAAAAGTGCAACAAGAAGTGGCCCCTGCTCACTCTTCTAGGCTCATCAGATGAAGGCGTAGCTGGTTGGAAATACATTAGGTGGTAAAATACACTTTATTACGATTTCATCAAACTCTTCAACTCTGCAGTGATCTAAACTAACTTTTATATTCCTTGCTAATTGAGTGTCCTCCAGCTGTTTCAAATGATGAGGAAGCAGTATCACCCACAGCCTTTTTAAGTGTGATTCATATTCAATGCAAAATGGTTGCAGATCTTGATTAAATAGTTCAAATTAATAAAGAAATATGCGATGAGTTCAAAAATGTTGAAAAGTGTCCAGGAAACATTTAATACATTTTAAAAAATGGATAATCAAATTATTATATATGATACAAAATGTATTCTATATATTATAAAATTGTTAATTATACAACTAAAAACATATTTTTATTACGTTTTTTTCTAGTTGTGCTTTTAAAATTGATCAGATGGTGGTGCCAAAGTAAATGACTGTTCTATGACTTCATAAGAACATGACCTTTTTTTTTACACAATGAGTGTGATTTAGTGGGGAATGGACAGAAAAGCTAATTTGTCATGAGTACATACAAAGTATACAAATAATGATCAATTAATATTTCTATAAAATGTATAGATTTTTATAAACGTGCATTTTTGGACATAGAATGTCGAATGGATTTTATTTACTAGATCCTTTTCTAAACCTCATTGATCAACAATAAAAGTCCAGTGTTATAATGTTCACTCCTGACTACAAAATATAATTGCAGCATCTTTGTGATTGTAAAAGATCTTCCAAATATTGAATTTTAAGTCCTAGACCTTTTAAATGATCTAAAACATGAATTAAAAGCATTTTAAAGAGATGTGATGGAGCGAGGCTATATAACACTAGATCATGGTAGCCTGCTGCATTTACCACAACCTATAGCACTCAAAATTGTCATGAATGACATATATATCCAGTGGTACGGAAAGTATTCAGACCCCCTTAAAATTTCACTCTTTGTTGTATTGCAGCCATTTACTAAAATCATTTAAGTAAATTTTTTCCCTCATTAATGTACACACAGCACCCCATATTGACAGAAAAACCAGAATTGTTGACATTTGCAGATTTATTAAAAAAGAAAAAAAACTGAAATATCACATGGTCATAAGTATTCAGACCCTTTTGCTGTGACACTCATATATTTAACTCAGGTGCTGCCATTTATGATCATCCTGAGAGGTTATACACCTTCATGTGAGTCCAGCTGTGTTTGATTATACTGATTGGACTTGATTAGGAAAGCCACACACCTATATAAGACCTTACAGCTCACAGTACATGAAATGCAAAATGAGAATCATGAGGTCAAAGGAACTGCCTGAAGACTCAGAGACAGAATTGTGGCAAGGCACAGGTCTGGGCAAGGGTACAAAAAAAATTCTGCTACACTTAAGGTTTCTAAGAGCACAGTGGCCTCCATAATCCTTAAATGGAAGACGTTTGGGGACGACCAGAACCATCCTAGAGCTGGCCGTCGGGCCAAACTGAGCTATCGGGGGAGAAGAGCCTTGGTGAGAGAGGTAAAGACGAACCCAAAGATCACTTTGGCTGAGCTCCAGAGATGCAGTCGGAAAGTTGTAGAAAGTCAACCATCACTGCAGCCCTCCACCAGTCAGGGCTTTATGGCAGAGTGGCCCGACGGAAGCCTCTCCTCAGTGCAAGACACATGAAAACCCGCATGGAGTTTGGTGAGAAATAAGATTCTCTGGTCGGTTGAGGCCAAGATAGAACTTTTTGGCCTTATTTCTAAGCGGTATGTGTGGAGAAAACACAGGCACTGCTCATCACCTGTCCACTACAGTACAACAGTGAAGCATGTTGGTGGCAGCATCATGCTGTGGGGGTTTTTCAGCTGCAGGGACAGGACGAATGGTTTCAATCGAGGGAAAGATGAATGCGGCCAAAGTACAGGGATATCCTGGACGAAAACCTTCTCCAGAGTGCTCAGGACCTCAGACTGGGCCGAAGGTTTACCTTCCAACAAGACAATGACCCTAAGCACACAGCTAAAATAACGAAGGAGTGCTTCACAACAACTCTGTGACTGTTCTTGAAGGGCCCAGCCAGAGCCCTGACTTAAACCAAATTAAGCATCTCTGGAGAGACCTAAAAATGACTATCCACCAACGTTTACCATCCAACCTGACACAACTGGAGAGGATCTGCAAGGAGGAATGGCAGAGGATCCCCAACTCCAGGTGTGAAAAACTTGTTGCATCATTCCCAAAAAGACTCATGGCTGTATTAGATCAAAAGGGGTGCTTCTACTAAATACTGAGCAAAGGGTATGAATACTAGGACCATGGAATTTCACCCCCTGTTTTTTTTTTATAAATCTGCAAAAAAGTCAACAATTCTGGGTTTTTCTGTCAAAGGGGGTGCTGTGTGTACATAATGAGGAAAAAAAATTAACTTAAAATGATTTTAGCAAATGGCTGCAATATAAAAAAAGAGTGAAAAATTTAAGGGGGTCTGAATTATTTCCGTACCACTGTTATATACAGTATATATGTTTTTTTTTTTTTTTTTTTTTTTTTTTACATAATTCATTCTTTATTTAAGGGTTTGGCCACTAAAACAATGGCAGACAGCACACAAACAAACTATAGGCCTTATATTAGTGGGCTCAGTTCCTTTTTAGTGAATTGCCCTATAGTTGTGTTCCCAAGTCGTTTCATTCAGGCTCAGCTGGTTAACTTCAGGTCACACTCAGCACAGAATGGAAGAAACTGATCTTTATACTCAGTGCAGCTCTGGATAGCTTATAGCACCCAGAGGCAGGGGGAACTAATACGGTGTGACCCTAAAGTCGTGTATACATACACCAGAGGAATTAAAGAAACTACCCAAGAGCAAGAGCGCCCGCGTTGCCAGGGAGATTAGCCCAGTGGGCTTTTATGTGCGCATCAGTGTAAGCATGAAGATGGCAAAATAAATAAATAAAAGCCGCAAAATTGAACATTATTTGGTGTTATTTTTATTCATACCTTCCTCTAAAAGCTGGGCTTGTTTGCCATGCTGGGATCGTTTAAAAGTATAATTTATTTGTAATGAAGTCTGGAAGCTTTGATATGGCACTGTGAGTTGAAACCATGGATCAGTGAAGAAAAAAAACACATTTCTGTAGTACATGCAATGTGTACAGGAAAGAAAGTCACGTTCTCTGCCCAAATCAAGACGCATGCTAAACCTATTCATTTGTAATAAATATGGTGAAAGTGAAGGGAAATAGTGGAATATGCTATTCATGTCATAAACATGAAATCTATATGGCAAAATATCAGAGACATTCCTATTTTGAATGGTTTGTTTAGTCTAGATTGTATATTAACTAGACCTGCTTGGAATAAAATGCCGTTTTTAAGATAAAGAATCTGATACCATTGTTGTCAGATGTAATTGATGATGTAAAAATGTTTGTCATGTAATCTTGACAAACATTTGACTCTTTCAAGCTGATTTCGAGAGATGCACTGAAAATAGCTGCCTGCGGGGTTTCCAAAATAGCCACGAGTGAACTGACTTTAAAGGGACTTTGGACATGATCTGTGAGCAGACACTGTACTTTCCACCTGCAGATATTCTCTGAAAAAAATATCAAAGCACAGATCACCTGTAGGCTATTGCATGCCATATTTGCTTTTCTGTAGGAAGAAGAAATGTGTTTTCTCTCTTTTCAGTTAGCACATTATGTGTTTTAGTTTCACAGCTGTCATGTTTTGAATTGAATCCGAGCTGTTAGGATTAAGATGAATGCATTTTGATAATTGGTAACTGAGACCGGGCAACAGGGCAGAACGCATCTGTCATGTAGGCGTCACATATTTAACCACTTCCTCTTAGATAGGGTGAAAAAAATGCACCAGAAAATGTAGCTCTCAAACTAAGGGCCCACATACTCTGAAGTTAGTCCTAAAATATCCACAGCCTCCTCAAGACATTCCACACCAACGTTCTGTTGACACATTCAGGTAAATTAACATGAATACTGCTTAATTGAGAATGCTATTTTCACTGTTATTCTTTGCTTTAAAAAGCTCAGCACAATTTTGACCAATTTTCAAAAACTGTAAATGAGATGCATGTTTTATTCACCTAGAAATTTAAAAGTGTCAATGTTCCTGTTTAAGTAAAAAAAAAAAAGACATTCTTTTCATGCCAACATGATAAAAAAGAACAAAAAAAGATTGCTGACAGTATAAATGTCAAGCGCTTTTAAAACAAGTGTGTTAAAGTCAACAAGAAACAGCATTTGCAAATCTTTTTTTTTTCCAAATTATGGCATATTTCAGATTGAAACAGCAAATTAAATTATGGAAAATTAGAGACGCTCAATATATATAGGTACTCCATCAATTATCAGATTATTTTAGCATTTTGGAATGTATCAGTAATCATCAGTGTTGGATTAATATCAGACAATATTGGATATTTAATTGTTGCCCATTTAATTTCCCCCATTTAAACTAGCGCACAAGCTAATCTTTAAAAACACTAATAATTTAATAACATTGTTAGCATCTTTAGCAATTCTCAAAATACCTAAATTCTTTAGCAATTCTCAAAATACCAATTTTTCAGGATGAAAAATCTATTTTCCATACTGTACATTATAATGTACCTAAATACATTTTTAAGCATTTTAAATGGTTTTAGTTTTTAGTGTTTTTATTTTATTTTTATTTAGACAAAATAGTATTTCATTTTAATATTGGGCTTTTTATTGGTAATTGGTTTTGGCAAAAATGTTAGTATCAGTACATTACAAAAAAGTAATTAGATCATAAAAATGTGTCTTTATTCAACGTGCGGTTGTCCATTAAGGAAGTAAATAATGTGAATTATGATTTCATGTTTCAGTCATCTTTTCCAGCTGTTTTGATCTTAAATTGCTCTCATTCTCCCAGCAGACTGCATACAGCGATGGCAAAATATCTCAGTCTTTTGCTTGCCATCTTGGTCATCGCCATTAAAACATTAAACACTGAAGAGGAGCTGAAGGAGACTGGGTTTGGATATCCACCTCCTCGACACGGACTCGCCCTAATTAAGTGGTATGTGAAAACATGCATTGACAATAATATGGTGGCTCTATGTAATCCTGTGGCTGGAGAGTTTGGGTTCCATGTGTTCCATAACAGCGGGTTCCTGCTCCCTCCGCTGAAAGAAAAACGCACGTATATGTACTTCACCATAGGAAACCTTCACTACCGGCACTCTGAGGATCTTCCCTATGAAGTGAGGAAATATTATGATCCACATAACAAAATGAGCAACATGGACAGAGTCATTGTGAAGCTCAATAGTAACAAGAACAAAATTGAGGATATCTACATATCAGAGCACTATAATCCTCTCAAAACTTTTCAGTTAGGAGCCTCTCTCATCAGTGACTTAAGACGGTGCCAGAACTCAACACAGAAGGTTTTCCCAATGATCTCTCAAAACATTTTTACAGAAGATGTTCCCCACAGCTGAGCCCATTTGCACTTTCAGTTTACTAGGGATTTTGTTTAGCCAACTTTCACTTCTGGGTTTTTCTTCTGTACTTGCCCACTTTATTCCACTTCTTATTTTCATTCTCTTCATCACATACCACAAAACAATTTAGTAACTTCCTCCATGAAGCTTAATGTGGACTTTAGACCTGCGTTTACTGTTTACAGCAATGTGATTAACTTTTATGTATGGGACTATTAAATATGGGATTTAAAGGTGAAGTGTGCATTTTTTTTAAAAACATTTCTTCTATCCCATCATTGTGTAGCCTGATCTCATTCTGTATGTTTGGATATACACTGAAAAATACGATACGAACAAACTGACAGCATCTTAAACATGAACATATTTACATTTTCACAGTTAAAAAATTAATCTTATAATATAAAGTTACATATTATATCATACATATATTTTTGAGCCCTTAAACTAAACCTATCCTGATCACTTCTCAACCATATAAAAATATTATAGGCAGATTGATGTACAATGTCAATAGTTTTAGTTACAAAAAAAATTGTAGAGATATTTTTCAAACATGTTTTATTCTGTGGTGCAGTCACATTAGTCACAAAAGGTCCATTGTCTATTGTTAATACGTTGTAGTGAAGTCACTTGTAAACCAGTCAACTTTCTGTTGGTCAGTGTGGCGAATTAATTTGACCAACTTGATGCCAATGCAAAATCTGTGTGGGGAAAACTTTTGCCTCAACAGGAAGTTCTGAATTGCATGGATTCCTGTTGAAATTACTGGATTTCATCCATGAAAATGTGTCAGACATCAATAATTGTGCCGCACCTTTAGAAGCACAAACATATGTCAACTGACAATATCACATTGCAGTATGCAAAAACAACTATAAGTAAAACATTTGTTTCTTGATTTTCCTGAAAAGTATAGACAATGTGGCAATATCAAAGCTATCACTGCCTCAAAAAAATTGCACATTTCACCTTTAATTCTAATGTAATTCAAATTATTAAAATCACTCCTTGAAGAACGGTTACAGGGTTGCACTCATTAATTCTGTTTTAATTCATGCAAATGCAAGACAGTTTCACTTCTCCAAATCTAAAAAAGACGACGTCTGACAATAAACCATTATACAGCATTTTTGCATAATGTAAACATCTGCTTCTGTATATGCATGTGTGTAAAAGCAATGGACAGTGACAGATAATGAGTAATGCTTGCTAATGGACAGACAGAAGTGTTCTTTGTGACGTTCTATGTAAATGCATCCAACCTGAGAATATTAAAGACTGTTGCACCACATTTAAAGAAATGCTTGAAGTTTCTTATAATGGAACCAAAGTGTTCCATTAGTTGTTAAAAAAAACTGTCTCGACCTCACTCACTTCAAGAACTACTGTTCTCTATAGTGAACTCACATTCAGTGGACTGTTTATATCAATCTTGCCTTGCAATAGTACAATACAATAGTACAATAGTACTATACAATGCAATACTATACCATATATATAATATAGTACTATACAATAGTTTGAAAACCAAAGATTTGGGTATTTGGGTGAAACTTTTGCTCTCAGAACAGCAACAAAGCAGCGCTGCCACCAAAACCGGACTGTTTGTGACATACAGACAGAGAATACAGAGAATTCAGTACATATTGCTAAATGTCTTTAGTGTCAAAGATAGCTCATCACTGTTTAATGTGTTTAAGTGTCTGTAATTTAAAATACATTACCATAAGACAACAAACTCCCAATCTTCTTCTTTATCATAAGAAATCTAATATTAACTGTCATAAACACATCACAGCCCATATCTTTGACAAAATCTTTATAACTTTTACTAGCACTACAGACAAGCAAATGACAGGCTTCATTGCCTTGTGGTTATTTAAGTATTTCATCGTGTTATGATTAGATGTAGCGCTGTATGAATGGCATTATTTGCATAAATATATTAAAATTGAAGAAGACGCAATGGAAAATATGTGCCTAAACGGGCCTCGTTTATGTTTGAAGCACTAATGTACATGAAATATGTCCAGAAAACATGATTCACTTTTATTTTATTTTGTTGTTTTGTGTTATTTTATTACAGAAATCAAGGTAAGCCCTTTGTCATATTAATCAACTTTATTCCTTTAAAGACTTTTTTTAATTTTTTTACAGTGATGTTGTAAATTGTAAATCCTTCTTTTATTTTCATAGCCTTTTGTTGTTCCAAACAACTGTGCAACTTATTCCAGACCTTCTGAATCCATATGCTAACTTAAGATGATAAATTTGAGGTAAGAAAAAAAACTTTTTATTTTTTGATTAACTAGTCATTTTAATCAGTGCACCTTCTTTAAAAGCTCACTACAGCCTACCAGTCAATGACCCCCATACATATGAAAGGGAATTTAATGAGATGCGAAGATCATAGACTTAGATCTAACGTTTCACTAAGTCAGTCCAGGGCAAAATGATGACAATTTTGGGCTTTTTTCCCGCCACCTCTTTCTTCTTTTTTTCAATTTTTCTGTGCAGCTATAGGGGGGAAGTCAGGAGCACTTTGACAGTATTCTAAAGCAGCAGAAAGAACAGATGTCTTGGGATGATTAATGTGCCTCTCTTCCTCTCTTCTGAAGAGCAGTGCGTCTGTGCCTCTTGCACCCTCCTCTCCAGAGTTACTGTGCAGAGTCCCTCCCTCCCATCCCCCGGAGTCAGGGCCACCCTCCAGCTCTACGTCTCGCAGCTCATCTCGCTCTTAACCGAGGGATGATGGGACGGTGAGCTGGTCAATGGGGAGACATGATAATGTGCCATCTGAAAATCCAGTGCTCGTGAAACGTCGAGGGCAGGATAGCTCAGTGGAGACAGGGTTTTAGGTGAAGGGCCTCTGAGAGATGAAGTGATTCTGTGAAGATAATGAGCAATATTGAATATTGCCGTTCTATTTTTTTCATAGTAGGCTGTGTTTTGACAGAGTGTGGACGCCTTTGTAGTGGTCTTAAGATAGATATACTTGGTGATCAATGGGCTTTGGTCAGTTAAGGAGTTTGGAGGGCAGGTTTGTATGCTCAGGGGATTACACCTAAATCCCATAGATAGAGAAGGGCAGCAAGATGAACAGAAGCCAAGTGTGACTGTTTCTAGTGGTGAGGGTTGTTGCAGCCTATAACACTCGCATAGAGCAATTCTGCCCCCTTCTGGAACATGTTGGATGTGCAGTTTTCCCTCCTAAGCAGACTAAACAAAGGCTGCATCTTAATATGCATACTTCTTTGCTGTTAAAACTGTACCTAAAAACAGCAGTATGTCTAAACTGACAGAATAAAACAGTCGGCGAAGAGCACCCAGATGACCTACAATACAACTTCTGACAAATTAAGAAGTGTGCATCCAGTGAATGCTTTTCTATCGCATGAGGCCATGGGAGAGGATTTGTGAATGACAGTGAAGCAACAAAATTAATGCTGGTAGGTCACATGACAGTGACAACATTACATTCATGCTACATACGTAACATGACTAATATTAACTGTCATAAACACAGTTGACATACATAACTTCAGATATCTATTAAAAGTTAAGGTTCTCCCAGCCCAGTCCTCATAATCCTCCATTTATTCTACAATATCTCCCAAAACACTTGGTTTTCATCAACAGATGTTATGACAGGTCAACAGAATTGAACAGAAGGGATTTAGATCATGAATCACACTTATAGATAATAGAGTCTATCAGGAAGGATTATAGTGAAGAAGCTCTACAAGGGCGTGTGTGTGTGTGTGTGTGTGTGTGTATTCTCCGCTCCAAGATCTCAGTGTCATGTCAGGAGCAGGCACACACGTCTCAATAGCCAAAAGTCCCCACTCATGCCATCATAAACAGCTTCTACTCCTCCTCTCTGTGGCAGAAATGAGCCTGAGGCAGCGAGCCCAGAAAGCTGGTGATGAAGCGGGCTGCCAGACTTGAGTGTCCCCCGCCAAAGCGTTTCAGGAGGCAGTAGTAATTGATTGGCCAAGAGAAGAGCACGAGTGAAGAAATGATGTCTGAGAGACTGCCAACCTTAGTGTCTAATGGGCCTCATCTCTTCTCACACGTGCAGGCTCATTTTTCTTCACCACTTCTCTTCATCTGTCTAAACCCCATTTAAGGAGGAATCTATGTTTATATCCTTTATGAGACTGGAGAGTGGTTTTTATTAACATTTTGAAGCAGTTTTTATTTGTATCTTTAAGTACATTTTTAGTCATTTTGTTGTGTGTTTTTATCATTTTAGGATTGTATATTAGTCTATGTTTTATAGTTTTTCATTGATTTTTATGTTTTATTTTAGTACATCAAACTAAAGTAAATTAAAATTAAAGGTTGCCTCACAACTAAATGAAAATAAAAAGTATCATATATAATTATATATATATATATATAATTTTATTTGGATTAACATTAATTCATGTTGTTATTTCAGTATTTTATTTTATTTATTATTTATGTTTCGTTTCAGTTAGTTTTCTTAAATATAATAACCCTAATAGAAATTACAATCAGTAGTCTAAAAGATGAAACTCTTTGTTTATCAATATTTTATAATATTATATCAGGACAGGTCATGTACCTATAAAGTTCAGTACTCTCTGAAGGACCGGCACTTATCACACTATAAAAATCTAAAGTATTGGTTATCAATCCGACGGATGTATTCAAAGTTAGCTGACAAATTAATCTCAGAGCCATTGCAATCTCCGAAACAGCTGAGCCTGATGAAATGTACTCCATGTGGCTTTTAAATGTATAAGTTTGAAGAAGGACAGTCAATGTCAGTGTACTGTATGACGCTGAAATACAACTGAAGGTCAGTCCAATTATCTGTAATGGAGCCCCTCCTTTGCGAGATGCCCACCCCACCAAAATATTAACAGGCCCTTGCATGAATATGAATTACAGTGAGGGTGGGGTGGACAGGGTGATCCTGTCCGGCTCCTATCAGCGAGCACACCAGCATCCCAATGTCAAGTCGACGGGAGAGGACACTGCCTTCATTAAGGTATAGGGTGCGTTTGGTGGACGATGGGGCGCATTTACATGAGAAACGAAAGAGGAGGGAAGCATCCACATCCTAATCACTCATTCACTTATCTCATTCAGACAGAGTCAGATAGAGCTCTGATGACACCAGGGTCATGATTAGAATGCATTAAGCATTAATTTAGAAAAAAATCAGAGACAGAGATGAGCGCGAACCACACTCTTAGATGTTAGTTTTTCTATATTCCCGGCAGTGATTTGCTGATTGTCCCATTCGGGCACCCATCAGGGGGCTAATGCAACAGAAATGACAAGGCAAATGATGTTCGATGAATGGGGGGATTTTTTTAAGGATTTTATGATTTCACTCCCTTAAGGTTCAGCTATTCATACAGCACATGCTCAATTATGAAATGACATTTCAGATGGTAGCAGTAGCAGCAGCTGCAACTTCTACGTTGTTTGGGAAACTATTATTATTTGCTATCTGCAAATGTTGCAGCCCAATATTTTATGCAAAACTTGAACAGGTAAGAGTGCCTGATTGTGCAGCAATACTGCCCCTGGAGGTGACTCATCGTCAGTACAGGACACAATGTCAAAAGAGGACTTGAATAGTAAGTGGTTTCGGAATGCATTGATTAATGTTATGGTGCGTGGAAGTTTTATTAAAAAGGAGGGAGGTGTTTGATTATCTGTCCAGCAGAAAATCACGTAAAAACACTTTTTGTGATTTTTCAACAGTCATTTGGCAAGTGATAACATACTGCTCAAATGGATTCCATGTAGCTTTAAAGGTATAAGATGTTTAAAGAACATTCATTATTATTTATTTTATTAATAAATTAAAAACATTTAAAAATATATTAAAGGGGTAATATGATGCTGCTAAAAAGAACACTAATTTGTGTATTTGGTGTAATGAAAATGTTTATGTGGTTAAGGTTAAAAAAACACATTATTTTTCCACATATTGTACGTTATTGTTTCTCCTCTATGCCCCCGCCTTTCTGAAACGCATCGATTTTACCAAAGCTCATCGGTCCTGAAAAGGCAAGTGAGCTGTGATTGGCCAGCTATCCGTGCGTTGTGATTGGCCGAATACCTCAAAAGAGTGAGACGGAAAAGTTACGCCCCTTACCATACTGTAATGCCCTGACCGGCCGGAACGACGAGACAAAAACATTAAAACCTATTATAAACGAGGCGTTTGTTGCATCCAGTGGGGACATATTTACATATTATAATGACTTATACTGTTTTTTTTACGTGTTGCGTTGCATCGCACCGTGTAAACATTAAACCATGTCTGCATTTGTGATCAGAGGGGGGAGAAATGACAAACAACAAGCGCTACATTACACTGCTCAAAACTCGCGTTTGATCATCAGTGGCAAATTCTTTAAATAAAAAAAAAAAAACGTACTTACAGTCAGTGAGTCAGAACAGCCGGCATTGTAGTCACTCTACCAGGATCAGGAAAAAACCAGGGCCTCCATAGAATGTGCTGCACACAAATTAATATTTGTTTTGAACTGTTCTGGAACAGTGTTGTTAAATACAACTTAACAATGATTTCTAGTCGTGTCCTCTTTCGGAAGACCAAACAAA
>JADLZN010005159.1:0-191270 GCA_018155175.1 Sinocyclocheilus anophthalmus | reverse complement strand
CTTAAGGATCGATCCGCCCATCCCTATTCGAAAGCACCCATCACCAGTTGGAAGTAGGTTTGTTCATTGTCTAATGTCGTCTCATTGATAAACAAATACGACATGATAAATGGTAATTCCGATGCAAATACTTGCCACCACCCTTCTGTCAAACATTGTTTTAAATTCAATGGTATTTCAGGTTTGAGCAGATGTATACAGAAACTAGAAGTTTATACTCTGTCTTAAATCCCTCTTTTCAACACAAACCTTGTTTATTGCCACGCAGAGTTTGTGAGACTTTTCTTTACAGCAGCTTCCAGCACGCTGTAGTGGGCAGTGCAGGGTGAAGTCAGCAAAACTGGCACTTTTGGTAAACTGTATTAAATACACAGTATCTCCCACTATGTTTTTTGAAGGATTATGGGTTGTTGAGATTCAAAAATGCTAAGTACCCATTTTTTCTTCTTCAGGCTTTTTCGGGTAAATTGGGACACTGAATTTGGTAAAGCGGGACACAATTTTTACCAAGTTTGTGCTTACAAAATACAAAATTTCTTACAGCAGGACACTGTACAAATAATCTTTTTCAATAGAAATTTAAAAGAATAACTTTATAAAAATAAACATACTAGTGGATTGTATTTTTGATTGTGAATTCATAAACACATCATTTATAGAATTAAAACACTTCAACCGAAGCATATATTTAAAGAATTATTGATGCAGTCCAACAGAAGTTCAAATATAAACAATTAAAGGCATAATATGTAAGATTTTTTTATTAAAATATCCAAAAACCACTAGAGCAGTGTTATATATTTTGTTGACTTGTGTAGCCTACTTACATTATCCCAAATGTTTCAAAGAATGTTTAAATCCAGAGAAATAAGCAATTTTAACTAGTGACACGGAGCGTGTCCATAGTGTCATTGTGTCGCCTGCCAATGACGTCATACACCACTGATTTCCGGTTTTGTTTTGTAGAAAACATGGAAACACCAAAGGCACTTTAATATGTTGTGCGCTTTAATAGACCGGTGACGACTGCACAGAGCAGCATTATAACAGAACTTTCAAATGTATCTAGTATGATAAAACAGTGCTGCTTTTCCCCAAAAACACAACGAGACCGGAGGAGCGGAAGCGGTCGCCTGTGATAAATACAATAAAAAGCTCCGCTGACTTTCGGAGCCGGTGTGTCGCGCTCCGTCAAGACGGCCTTGTTTCACACTTCGAACGGCTTTCAGCCTCACCCGTGCTTCTTTCTACTACAGTTAACGCGAATCATAGCTCATCCATGAACAGATTCTGCCGAGTCCGTCGGAAGGCTGGACTCGGACAAAAAAAATCGCATGGCGTTTTTTAAAAACACAGTTATTATTTTATTATGTTGAAAAAAGCTGAGTATTTTTGTCAGGGTTCTTTGATGAATAGAAAGTTAACAAGAACAGCATTTATTTGAAATAGAAATTTTTGTAACATTATAAATGTCTTTATCGTCACTTTTGATCAATTTAAAGCATCCTTGCTAAATAAAAGTATTAATTTCTATAATTTCCCAAAAATATAAAAATACTGACTCCAAGCTTTTGAATGGTATATCTATAATGTTACAAAAGCTTTTTATTTTCAGATAAATGCAGATCTTTGGATCTTTCTTACTGTTCAAAAATTTTGACTGGTAGTGTATGTATGTAGCCTATGTATCACACTCATATCACATTGGATAAGAATAAAACGTCAGGTCCGACGTCAATATCGTGTCTTTTTTCATTTAAATCTAGCTTTATTCGCATTGGCCCATGGAAACCTCTATGAACACACTTGACTTGACTTGGCCAAAAAATCGCGGGGGACGAATTTACGTTTTATTAAAAAGTGTTTACTATTCTACACTCATGGCGCGCGCGCACATTAGGATAGGTTAGATGCCTGCCTCCGTTGCGAGTCCCTATCAAGCACTTTAACAATTAAACTACTCTATTCTCCTCCTGCCTTGCTCTTTGGCCAGCATCACTCACCACAGAGCAAGCCTGTTCTTGATAAAGCTGCTGTGAAAACGTGGGAAAAGCAGACGAGGAAGAAGTTGGGGTGAAGCGATTTTATATAGGTGCTAGGCGGAGCAAAATACTTCATCGCTCCATCTATAGCGCATTGTGATTGGATGTTTACACTGTCAATACAGGAGACAAACCAATGGGCCACTGGCTGCTCGCTGTCCCTGCGTGATGGTCCTCGGCAAAAAAAAACAGAAAAACTTCTGTCGGCCCCACCGGGAAAATGCCCGGTATGCCCGATTACCAATCAAGCCCTGCCCGTCGGATTGCATCAGCTGTGGGGATGAAGACGACAACTCCCATGATTCCACACCCAGTCACAGCATCATCAAACTAAGCTTTTGCCTCTTTGTTTATTTTGAATACGTTCCCTCTAGTGGCGCGTATTATATAAAACTTGTTCATATATTCACAAATTTCTGTCCTTTTTTTCTTTCCCTGTCTTCTGCCTACAGTGTTTTTTTTCTTTCTGTGAACCAAAACAATTTCTCACATTAAGCAATGTATTATCTTTTAATTTATAGGATGTCCCACTTTAGCTGAATGCTACTGTCCCAATTTATCTAACATGTTCAGGTACATTAGGACAGTAAAAAAACTTGATACTTTTAAAAAAGAGAATAAAGAAACTTGCACATCATTGCATAAAATTGAACGATCACATGAACATGTCCTAATACACATTTTTAATGTATATTGAAATACTGTTTGTATTAGAAATCAAACCTTAACGATTTTATAGACAAACTATGTACAGGCACTTACCGTGAACTTTCTCAGACCTTCCAGCACTTGAGTGGTAACCACACCCATATGATTTTCATTTGACTAATCAAATTTTGATATTCAATGAAGTACTGTTATTATAACATTTCAAGACCACCCATTATTACCAGTATTTTTTTTAAGGAGCACTACACCAAAAGCTTATTTGTCCCATTTTAACTGATGTCCCACTTTTGCTGACTTCACCCTATTTAAAATACCAATATAACCTTCTCTTGGCATCATGCTGATAAAGGTCAGAAAGGCTGATAGGTCTCAATAAGAAACAAAAACCAGGTCTAGTTTGATTAGAAATAAATATTTTATTATAAAGAATCCTGCAAACATAAATAGTTTCATTTTTGGTTACATGAACAAGGTGTGACCTGCTGTTATGAAAATATGTAATACCTCTCACACTCTGTTGACACCACAGGAAAAAAGTGGTGCAGTTTTACAGAAAAGAAATAAGTAGAATATACAACAGCTGTCACTGTGGACTTTGGCAGACTGTGCACACAGGTATTTGTGCATATATTTATTTATTTACATAAAAGAAATATGACCATGTATGAATAAAATAGTGGAGCGTGTTTTCATTTAATTTTAAGACATTTGATCTCAATCTAGGGACATATATTAAAGAGATAAACCCCAAACAATTTGCTGTTCATTTATTCAACCTTAGACCATCCATGATATGGGTGACTTTTTTCCTTCTTCAGTAGAACAGTAAAGAAGGTTTTTAGCTGAAACCATGGTTCTTGGTGATTCATAAAATGCAACACCTACCATCACTTGAGAGCCAAAAAAATAAATAAAATACAGGCATCACAAAATTAATACGTCACTCCTACTGATATATTGAGATCTTATAAAGCAAAACAATGTCCGCTTGTGCAAGAATGCCCTTAGGCAAAAAGGGTTTGTTTCTATGTGTTTCAAATAACCGATTCACCAGTTTGTTTACGGTATTAATTTTGTGTTGCATATGCCTTATATTTCTCTCTCTCTCTCGCTCAAGTGATGGTAGCCATTTACTTGCAAATTTTCATTTTTGAGTTAAGTATCATTTTTGAGTATTATGTCCAGAGATTATGACCAACTGTCTTAAAATTGAAATAGCTATTGTAGGAAAGTCAGACTCATTCTAGTGAATTGGTTTATCCTAAATGGTCCTCTCATACAGTATGTAGTGTAGGAAAGTGTGCTTCATTCTAGTGAATCAGTTTATTCCAAGAGAATCGGTTCGTCCCAAACGGTCTCCTCTCTCATTTGTAGCATAGAAATGTCTGATTCATTCAACTGAATTAGTTCATTCCAAATGAATGCTCTAATATATAGAGTAGAGAAACTGGATGGATCATGTTGGACTGACGAAATAATCACCAATTTGAGTCTATGTAATAAAGTGTGATTGTTATGTAAATTTAATAATAATTTAATAAATGGGTTTCTATACACCATACAAAAAGACAATCTGACGCACCCTCCCACTGACTTGCATTGTCCTGAGCTTCCGTGCCCTTTTTTTTGTTTTTTTTGCTCTTCCATGAGAAGTAGAATTCATGCAGTAACACATTCATTACTCTTTGCTATTTCAGGTTGCATAGCTTCAGTAAACGTACAACCCCTAAAAATGTTTCATAACGTAATATCCGGTAAGAATGTCCTAGCAGTATATTTTCATAATAACTTTGGTAACTTGTGCAAGACTGCAATTAATCTTTCAGAGACCCCCTGTCTCAAGTAGCTTTTAGTGCGCGCATTTCTTTCCTTCAGTCCTCGTTGTGTGTGTTTCTGAGGAGCCGTACAGCAGAGGTAGACTATAAAGACATATGATCCCCAGACTGATGCAGACACAGACCAGAGCTGATCCAACTGTGTTATTAAATGTGAAAGGAGGAGCAGTGACCAGCAGCTGTGACTGTCTCAGCACCATGTCAGCTTCGATGGCCTTCATCTGGAAGTGTGTCCCAATTATTCCACACACGTGCAACAGTTCTGATGTGTTTTTTTCCCCTTTTTTTTTTTTTTATTTTTTTTTTTTATTTATTTTTTTTTTTTTTTTTTTTTTTTTTTTTTTTTTTTTTTTTTTGTTTTTTTTTTTTTTTTTTTTTTTTTTTTTTTTTTTTTTTTTTTTTTTTTTTTTTTTTTTTTTTTTTTTTTTTTTTTTTTTTTGTTTTTTTTTTTTTTTTTTTTTTTTTTTTTTTTTTTTTTTTTTTTTTTTTTTTTTTTTTTTTTTTTTCTTTTTTTTTTTTTTTTTTTTTTTTTTTTTTTTTTTTTTTTTTTTTTTTTTTTTTTTTTTTTTTTTTTTTTTTTTTTTTTTTTTTTTTTTTTTTCCCCCCCCTTTTTTTTTTTTTTTTTTCCTTTTTTTTTTTGTTTTTTTTTTTTTTTTTTTTTTTTTTTTTTTTTTTTTTTTTTTTTTTTTTTTTTTTTTTTTTTTTTTTTTTTTTTTTTTTTTTTTTTTTTTCCTTCTGGCTGTAGGGGTCAGGAAGAGAGCCCCACATTCACATGAATCAAGATTTCCTGAAGAAATACCTGTGGTGCTGTTTTAAAGATGTAATTCTAAAGTGTGCTTTCTGAATTTCTTAGACATGGTTGAGTCTGGACTTTTTAATTAAACACCTATTATAATTCAGATACTAACCCTCGGTAATGAACTAGTTCTCTCACCCGTAGAGTATTCTTAGAAGAGATTGTGAAAAATACAAAAAAACGCAGCACTAGAAACATACACTATATCTAATATTTATAATGATTTAATATCTATGTGAGCGGTCATTAATTACCTATGTAATCAAAGCGTCCAGGTGCCAGTCTCTCAGGCAAGTGTGTTGCAAACAGGAAGCCGGTGAGAAAAGCAAGCAATGTATGATGAACATGAATGGAGTTTGCTTCATTATCAGTGCAACCCTCACCTACACACAGAAACAACTAGAAGGAGGCAACAGAAAAAAATGACGGGTCACGCCCTGTATTGTATTCATATGCTCAAGTAACATGCATAAACATTTCTAGAAACTTTTTTTAACAACGCAATGAAGTGTGTAAAAATTTGGCCCCGGTGATAAACAATTACAACATGATAAATAGATAAAACAGTCATTTCCAATAATAATCGCAGAATTACCAGCTTCATTCTTTTGGATATCAGGTTATTTAACCGGACGGATCTTTGACTGAACAGCCTGGGTATTTGTGTTGAATGTACTGAAACTTACCCTGTAGAAGAGAGGAATGTTGTCAAACAGGTAAGGGTAGGCAAAGGCAAGAATTCGCAACACCTTACTCAGCCGTGGGCTCTGTCTCTCCGAGAATCTGACAGAGAGAGAGAGAGAAAGACATTTTTATGTTCATTTATGATAACATCAGTTTCAGTGCCGGTGGTGAGGTTATGTAATTGTTAGTAGCAGTTAAGAGAGGCTGATTATTCATAATCCCAAAAACACATAGCCACCTCATTAACAAAAATAGGTGGAAGTGTTTTGTGTTAATAATATTATAAAGCTTTTTAATGGGTTAAAAGGCGGATAAAGAAAGCATATTAGTGAGTGCTAGAGGATTCTGACACATTACCTTTCATCGATGCCATGGTTATAGTGAAGGAATGGTATGCCAAGCCTTAACAAAAAAGTGGAAAAGGAAAATAATATTGAACTATAAAACTGCCATGTCATGTTTATATAACAAGCCTTGTATTTCACACACTTACTGTAGCACAGACTGAATTTATAATGTCTTTATTTAAAATGTAGCATGCAGGATTTTCTTTCTTGATGCTGTTTGCGTCAGTGTTGAGGAGTTCGTGGGAACGCTAACTTAACTACATTTTTTAGTAGCAAGCTATTTTTATAGTAGTTTACTTTTTCCAGTAACACTCATCCAATGAACGGCGATGAGCAAATGATATATTCCTAATATCTGATAAGAAGGAATAGTGAAACACTCTCGCCTAAATGGTCATCTGTCTCAGACTGATTTATTCTAGTAAATCAGTTCATCCCAAATGGTCCTCTCTCTTTAATATGTATGCATACTTCCCTACTTTATAGTATGCAAAAAATACAGTATTTCAAAAGAGTAGTACAGAATTCACAGTATTTGTAAAACTGTAGGCAAAACATACCCGGTTGACTTATTGCGAGATTCTGAAGTGTGTCTGTTGGACGCTTTATTATCCCATGAGGCCATGGGAGAGGACATGTGAATGGCAATGAAGGGATGCAACTGATGCTGGTAGGTTACATGACAAATGTACTACGTCCGGATTACATACTACACACATTCATACTATCTAGAACATACTTTTTTTAAAGTATGCAAGTACTTATTCAAACGAAGTACCTACTCAGAGAGTATGCAATTTTGGATGTAGCCAGCTTTGAAAAAGTGAAGCATTGTAATTAATTTAGTGATCCGGACAAATTATGTAAATGAACAGATTGACAAAAATGATTCAGAATGAATCTCTGTAATGTAGCTACTGTTTTCGATGTACGTAAATTATGTTATGTAAATTAGGGTGTTTTCGTATATTTAGTATAGATTTGCCTGTTTAAGTTTGATATTTTCACCCAAATTGATCTTGTTCCACATACTTACATACAGTACTCACTCACCAGAACTACATAACCCTGCAATAATTTTTGCAACCTGCATCTGTGTTATCAGTATAGTGGTGTGTTAGCAAGGAGGATTATAGAATGAGATGGAGCCTTACCTGGAGTAGCAGGCCATGCAGGTTGAGAGGATGGTGTTTAGTACAGCTGCAGGGATGTAGTATGCATGAAATGTGCTGTTCAGCCATGCGTCAGGAAAAACATATGCAGAGTAGCTGATCGCTGAACCTGCATCAACATGCAATCAGTCACATGAATACAACTTAATGCTGTGTGGAGGATTTGGTCATGACGTGTGGAAGCGTGTCCATTTGTGGCATACGGTAAGTCTATAAGAGATGCACAATATATCGGTACCATTCTGGTTATTATCATTTAAAATGTAATTTATTCCTGTGATGGCAAAGCTGAATTTTCAGCAGTCAATATTCTTCAGTGTCAAATGATCCTTAAGAAATCATTCTAATATGCTGATTTGGTACTAAGTTAATATTGGTGCTCAATTATTAAAAATGGTTCTTAATATTATCAAAGTTGAAAACTTTATTTTTTTAATGATTCTTTGATGAATAGAAGATTATTCGAACAGCATTTATTTGAAATAGATTTTTTGTTCCTTAATATACAGGTCTTTAGTGCACTTTTGAGAAACAATCTTTTGACAATTCTTTCTTTCTTTTTCTTTCTTTCTTTAAATCATACAGTTTCCACAACAACAACAAGAAACAATAATTACAAGAAAATATTATTTGTAAGAAAATGTAATAAAACTAAGAAAATACAATTTGAGCACCAAATCAGCATATTAGAATGGTTCTTGAAGGATCATGTCACACTGAAGACTGGAGTAATGACTGCTGAAAATTCAGCTTGGCCTTCGCAGGAATAAATTACATTCCAAAATGTATTCAAATAGAAAACAGTTATTTTAAATTGTAAAAGTATTTTACTTGTACACTAAAAAACATTCCAAACTTTTGGCTATTTTTATATTTGGATTACCTTTACCATCTAAAGCACATTTAAAGTTAATCTTAAAATACTATAATAATTTCATAACACTGTTAAAAATGTCTGAAAATAAATATCTATTTTCCATACTCAGCATTATAGCGTTGTGATGCCTAAATTCACTTGTATCATATAAAATGGATGATTTTTAGGTTTTAGTATTTTATTTTCAATTTATTTACACAAAACATAGTTTTCATTTTAATTATAAATGTACTAGTTATTGGCCAACATTTTAAATACTGATCAGCTTATGTGTGTTGGACAGAATTCTATTGCCATAGCATCCCTAGAAATAATATAGAGTATTGTGACATATCTGTATTTGCATTAATTGTGCAAGAATTCCATTGTGTCTGTTAAATATTGCCGTACAGAACTTTGAACCCTGAACTTTGTCTTTATAGCCATATTTTCTATAACAAGCCAAGGAACTGATACACTCTTAAAAATAAAGTGCGTAAAAGGTCCTCATAGCGATGCAATAGAAGAACCACTTTTGGTTCCACAAAGAACCATCAGTAAAGATTTTAAAGAACCATCTCTTCTTACCTTTTTATAATCTGAAGAACACAAAGAACCTTTTGTGAAACAGAAAAGTCCTTCAGATGTTAAAGGTTCTTTATGGAACCATTAGACAAAAAGGTTCTTCTATGGCATCGTGAAGCACCTTTATTTTTAAGAGTGTAGTGTTGAAGTGAATATGCCTGTGTGTTCCTCTCTTACCGAGGCTGTACAGGCTGAGTGCCCCATAGTCAAAGAAGTAGCAGATATGGCGAGCTCGGGTAGACATGGTGCTGAAGGTGTGGGCGCAGCTGGAGGCCAATGGATACACACAGCAGGAGAACAAGAAGACCGGCAGAGGCCATGTGTATGCATCACACAAATGAGGGTAAGCAAATATTTTATATAAAATTATTTACATTTTCCCACACACAAGTTAATATTTTCTTAATTTTGTGCCATTTTAATGCCATGCAGATGGCCAGAGTGTGCTGGTGGTTTTACTTCTCCAAAGTTATTGAACTTACTGATACAGTAAGTGAATTATCCAGTCCTTTGATATCAGCATTGTTTATGAATGTCTTATGATGTTTTATTACATTAATTAGTAAATGTCATTATCATCAGATGTTCTTCATTCTGAGAAAGAAGAACAATCAACTGACCTTTTTGCATGTGTATCATCACGGCACCATGATTTTCAACTGGTGGGCAGGGGTCAAGTATGTTGCAGGAGGGCAGTGTAAGTGTTCTTTCCTTGGAGTAAAACAGATTATTGTATTTACATTCAACAGTCCACTTAGCAGAATATAACAATCTGCTACTATCAATCAAGACAAGGCTATGTCGAGTTTTTGAATAGAGGTGAAGTTGACTGTTTAACCCTTGTGTTGTGTTCAGAACCCTTTCACACTTATGTGTGGGTGAGTGAGTGAGAGAGAGAGAAAGAGAGATATACTATCAGATTGATGAAATGATACTGGATGCAGGTCAGGGTAGGATGAAATAGAAAACTTATAATACTCCCAATAGTTTGTATAAGTGTGTATGTGTGTTAGTGTGAGTATGCATGCATCCAAACATGAACAGATCCAAGGCCTTTATGTTTGCAAGCACACACATACATATGTGAACGTGAGCATGATCAACATGCTCCTGAACACTAATAGTTCTATTACTTTCATTCTTTCCCATTCACTTTGAATGGCTGGACATTTTTGCCTGGGAACACCACAAGTGTGACTTTGTGCCATTTTGTACAAAATAAAACCATTTAAAAGCAAAATCCCTGATTAAACATTAAAGTAATATTCATAAATAATGCTTTTTTCACAAAAAATTAGGTGCCTACTTTCAGATAAATGAGGCCTACGATTAATCAGAAGTAAATATAAATACAAAACCAGTCCTAAATAAAAGAAAAGAAGTTGACAAAAAGATTAAATCCAATATTTGTTAATAATATAGCATAACAAGAAATTTATAAGCAATTTTTTGTAGGCCAGTCATTTTTGACCAGGAACACCACAAGTGTGACTTTGTTTTTTTCTGTCTCTTTTTTTTTATGCCATTTGTTACAAAATAAAATTGCATTTAAAAGCAAATTCCCTCATCTCACTCCCTCCACCCAACATTAACCACCCCCCCCCGCACCCCCATCCCGTGTGATAAACAGTGTAAATTTTCATCAGTTTTTATTTAATACTGTGAAAACTTCTTCATAAATAATGCTTTTTTCACTCACAATAGAATCGCCAAATGACAAAGATAGAGACAGAATAGCTACCTCTACCAGGTAGCAACGAGGCCGAGCACAGCCTAAACGCGAAATGTAGAATCAGACCACACATACTATAATTGTACCTACCAAATGAAGGACCAGTACTAATTGAAAGAAAACTAGTTGACAAAAAGATTGAATCCAGTATTTGGTGATAATATAGCATAATGACTGATTTATAAGCAATTTTTTTGAGGGAGTGCCTTTTTTGCTCTGTAACCTTGTAGGTGTAACAAGGTAAAAAAAAAACAGAAATGTATGAAAATTATAAAAAAAAAATTTTGAAGTAGTTATACCCTTTGTCAACAAAGTCACAAAATTTCAGTCCAATACGATAACATTTAGTATTTTCGGGAAAAATAAAAAAAATTTCAGAGCAAAAAGGACCCGAACACCACATGAGTGTTAGGAATAAGTTTCACACCAAAACAAAAGTAACTGCACCTCAGAGAGTACCAAGATGTTGCAATGAGAAGTTGGATCCTAATCAGAACCAGGTCAGGTGGTGGAGCGAGATAACCAGGATTGACGAAGACGATCGAACTACATGCATAGCAATGGTCCTCTGTAGTGAATGGGTGTCAGAATGAGAGTCTAAACAGCTGAGAAAAACATCACAACAGTTCACAAGCAATTCACACAACTCCAGTCAATTAATAAATGTCTTGTGATGCAAAAAGCTGCATGTTTGTAATAAACAAAATCATCATTAATTCCGTCATAATTTTTGGCTTCCTATAAAAACCCACCAACATATTTTTTTTTTAGAACTGTTTTGGACTGTTTTCATTTGTATATGTTACTTGATCTATGCATGATTCTCAATATTATGGATAGAGGACTTGCATTTTAGCCAGAAGCAATGATTTGAAGTTAAAGATAAACGGCCGTCATAATGAATTTGTTTATTAACTAACACCCGCAGCTTTTCAATTTTTTATTCTGATGGCACTTATTCACTGCAGAGGATCCATTGGTGGCAAGTGAAGAGGGGTAATATTAAAGTTTCTCAAAATCCTGTTAAACTCATCTACATCTTGGAAGGCCTGAGGATGAGTAAATGTTTCAGCAAAGTTTCATTTTTGGATGAACTATTCCTTAAACAGGAGTTTTAAAAAAAGATGTCTTAAACGTAATGTAGATCCAAAAGTCTGAGACAACATTTAAAATATGGTAATAAACTACAAAAACTTCTGTTGAAACTAAGATGCTGAATGGATTATGTCAAATCATGGGGGAGACGTTCATGTTAATTCTCACTCAAATTATTTTATAATTACAGTATAATTGTAATTAAAAAAAAAAATAATATATATAACCCCTATATTAATATTATATATATTATATATTTATATTCTATCTACACAATAATACATTTTTTTTTATGTACACAATTATATATGTGTGTGTGTGTGTGTGTGTTTTGGACCCCACTGTATTCATTTAATTAACTAAGAATTCTTAGTTATGTACATACAGTTCTTTATATAGTTATTAAGCTTCTAAATGGGCATCTACATATTGGGGGTTGATTTAGTTGCAATAGCATTCTGACACCACTAGGTGATGTATTGCTTTAAAAATACACAATGAAAGTATTCTGAAATGCATGTGGTATTGTATTATGTTAGGCAGCTGATAACAATATCTCATGGATTTTGGTATTTTATCTGTTTCAGAGAGCCATATGTTCTAAAGTGTCAACGCAGTGAATGTTTTACAAAATATGTTCTCTCTCCCTCAGCGTTCCTTATTGGCCTCATAAACTCTTTTGTTCATGTGGTGATGTATATGTACTATGGCCTGGCTGCATTGGGCCCCCAAATGCATAAGTACTTGTGGTGGAAACGCTACCTCACTTCCCTTCAGCTGGTGAGACTCTTATTATGATTTATTTAAGGGAATAATAACTTAACATAAAGGATCAGTCACTTTTGTGTAACTGTCTTTCTTTGTCCCCCTCAGCTCCAGTTCTTTATTGTGACCATTCACACTGCAGTCAACTTCTATGCTGACTGTGACTTCCCTGACTCCATGAATATGATGGTGCTCAGCTACGCCTTCAGCCTGATCGCTTTGTTCAGTAACTTTTATTATCAGAGCTACATTTCCAAGAAGACCAAGATAGCATGATGGCATGGAGATGGAGGGATACTGAAAATATATATATATATATATATACTTGAATGTGCGGAATAAAAATGTGTCATCCATTGATCCACAATGTGGCGATTGAGACTGTCTTAAGGACTCTGTTTAATCCTTTATCTCAGATCCATTTGTCTGTGTATTCTCCACTCCTCCAAAGAGAGTCCATACAATCTCTACACTCCCATCCCCCTCTGGTCATTAGGGTTTGAAACCCTGCAACGCTCTAGTGATCTGGCCAAATTGAAATAAACCCGAGTCCACCTTCTGCTCCTCACTCACTTATTTATCTAATCTCACACTGTGACACTTCATTTGTTTTACCACTCATTGGATCAGGTCAACCAATCACAGTGTAGCTTGGGGGAGTGGCTTATATAGGGCTCTGCCTTCTTTACAGCTGCCCTCTTCTACATTGTCTTAGGCCTGTGCCTTATAAATATACCGTATATTACCTTTAAAAGGTGCTATTTAAATTTTTATTAATTCGATTTTTATCTTTAATATTATTTTAATAATAATAATAATAATGTTTTGAAATGTAAATATTAGTAGCAATGTTTATTTGCATTTAAACATTATGAATGGCACACCAAGCGGTGAAAGTTGTCCACAGAAAAAAGTGAAGAGATTTCCTTCCTGAAAAATTGTTCCCAGCAAGCTCTGAAGGTAGCAATTGTAGGCTCTGCTCTAAAAATACTACTGGCAAGCACCCGCACCTGGTGGACATGTGTCAAAAACAGTGAAAATGTCCTTCATTGCAGTGGAAGGTAATGGCTTGGAATTGCAGACTATTGTGCACTGGAACATTCTATACTCTTGTAAAATGACATGGCATTAAAGATGTCTAAAATGGCAGTACTCTTCTAAATTACCTCTTAAATGTAATGCAGTTTTATTATTTGTTCTATTGATAGCTTCTTAAAATACAATTTTATTTGTGAGCAATATATTTCCACAGAACAGACATAGGGTTGTGCCTCAGGTTCAGCTTTAATGCAGTCTGAAGAATTCATTGCATCCATTTGAATATGTGAAAGCTCTCACCTGTCTCTCATTCAAATAAAAGCAGCACACGCTCCTCTCCAACATGTCAGTCATCTGACAAAATGTGCTCAGGTTGCATTTCACCTGTTGAAGTTTACATTCCCTTCATTCCCCACAGTGCCATCTTCATGCATCCCACAGTCCAGTGCGGTAAACACAGTTCTCAAGGTGCACCTCTAACTAAATAGTAAACTTTCTAAACTAAATGTCACTTTCCCCTGCAAGATGCCAGATGAAGGCCATCCTTTAATGTTGCTGTCACTTGAAGTCGCAGCCATTCTTTCCTCTGCCTCTCTTTGTTAAGGCATATAAAGAGCGAGCAACGAATGTCTCTGATGCAGGCTGACAGACATGGAAGTGCTTGTAAAGATGAAAAGAAGATGAGGAATCTATTCACCTTCCTCCCTCAACATTCTTTTGTTTAGAATTAAGCACACTTTGTTTTCAGGAGCAGCAAAGGGTGTCAGAAGAAGATGGTAGTTGTAGTCTTTATGTAGTAACTTGCATCTTACTTTTTATAAAACACAACAGTTTTAACCGACCAGTAGGAAAGACAGGGAGACAGACAAAACATAGATAGATAGATAGATAGATAGATAGATAGATAGATCCTCTTCAAATAAAATTAAAAAAGAAACTTATATAAAACAGGGATTTGAATTAAAAGTGACTTAGTCTAGAAAATGCCATCATAACCAGGTTTAGGGCTAAAAACTGAGCCACTCCATTGCTCTTCTGCTTTCTCACCACATAAAAACCAGAGTGTTCCTTCTGCTGTGAACTTTAGTGTGGCGTTGTGTTCTGGCTGGGGTCGGTTTCCTCCACCAGCAGCCGCCCTCTCAGTCTGAACTGTAATTAGTAATCACTCAGAGAGGGGCTGAGACCTCCTCACCACTGCCTGTCGGTAATCACACATGCCCTGAGTATCAGCAAATGAACAGCTGATGATGGTGCTTTAGGTACGGTACGGTTTTCTCACACAAAGAGGGTTAACAAGAAGGTTAGCAGAGCTCAGCCACTGCCACACTCAGCTTCCCTGAGAATCTCCAGCAGCGGTCACAGCCTCTACATGATCAGAGTGGTCTGACGGATGTGGTGTCAGCGAGGTGGAGGGCTAATGTGAGGCCATCACGCTGATGTTCTTGTGTTTCAGTTCGGACTGCAGGGAGATCTGCTTAGGATAGTAGTGAGGGTTTTATGGAAACAGTGCAGAGGAGACAACCTGACCTGACTTGTACATACACACACATAAAAGATGTTGTTAATAAAGTGTTGTTGTTTAAGTGTGCTTCTTATCTTAACATTAACATTAGATGGCATTAGCATTTTAGTAATTATTTTGTTTTTGGTAAATTATGTAGACTATAGGAAGGAAAAAAAATTGACAGGACATAAATACATTTTTTTTGTCTCATTTTGTTAATTACAATTACAGAAGATCCTTTACAGAAGGTACTGCTGTGTGGTATCTAATATAGTACAAAATAATTTCCATATAGCATATCAATATTATTAATATAATAAAAATAAAATAATTTATGCACATACAACACCACTTAAACAGGGCCTGGATAAAATGATGACGCACTTGGTCAAAATCCACTGGATTGAAACATTGCAAGAGAAAAAAAAAATTATTTTTAAGTTACAAAAACATGGTATTAACATAGTATTCTGTCCAAAAAAAACAAACACAGATGGACAGATTACAGAAAATTACGGAAAACCCAAATGGGGTACAGGTACATGGTAATGCAGCAATGAGTTCATCCATTACTCAAGACAAATGTGTTTTAATACTATGGTAATACTCGTGTGTATTTATATTTTATTTAAATCTTAGCATATGCTGAAATTGACTTTTTGTGCAGTTCTTCATTTAGTCGTGTGACAGCAGAACTTATATATGTTATTTATGTGCTTAATGTACATATTAACAGATCAGTTTGTCAGAACACATGGCTCAGTTTCATTTGCTCATTGTTCACGTTCCTCACAGGGGAGGTTCTTTTATGGTGTTTTATTAAAGAAGAATGAGGACCCATCTGTCTTATATACTATTCTATAATATAAAGTGGGATATAAACGAGGCCGCCATTAAAACAAGTCTGAGACACACATGCAATACAACAATGCAACAAAGTCATGAATCCCATATGCGGCCGATGATTTTGGAAAGGCAGCGGTGGTCTGTGTCTTCTCTATGTACAGTATGTCACAAGTATTCACAGAAGTTCCAAATACCGGTATTGCACGGGAATATGCTCATTCTACACAGCCTGTGGCTGTCCTGGGGTCTCTTGATAAGAATACTGATTTTCTGTCTTGACCGTTTTTTTTCACACACAGCTTTGACCTGGCTAATGCCATGCTTTATCTGGCTGCTGAAATCATGTGCAAAATTATTCCCGTCATGTTCTAGGCTCAAGGTCAGCATTGTCATCATCAGGCAATAAAAAGGTTATTGCTTGAATTCATGTCATGAACTAACTTTTTTGTGCCTAAGGTTGTCATAACACATACACTGTTCAAAAGTTGATGTTTTTGAAAGAAGTCGCTTATGCTCACCAAGGCTGCATGTAACTGTTTTCTGTGTTCAATATAAAAGATTTATTCATTGTGGATTGCAAAGCTGAATTTCAACCAGCCTTTACGACATATCAAGTGCTTGTAAATAATGTGCTGCCTCAAATTTGTGTAGAAACCGGTTACATTATGGATATTTGATGAATAGAAGAAAGTTCAAAAGAACAGCATTCATTAGAAACAGGAATCTTTTTGTATCATCTTAATATGTTTATTTTGATGCATTTTAGTTGTCCGTGGCATGCTAAATAAAAGTATGTTTATTTTTAAAAAAATCGTACTGACCCCAAAACTTTATACATATATGGGTGTGTTTTATTAAACATGCTTAGTTACACAATCTTTAACTACATGTTGTCATAGGAAATATAATAATACGGATGTTTTAAGAATATTGAGCAGGCTACTTTTTTGAACGATTCGTTAAAAGAACCGACTCATAAGAGTAATTTACTTGTGAATCAGGTGGTGTTGTATATTTTTGCGTGTAGCTCGAGAGGACATGTCAGTGGAGAGAAATGTTTTCTTGTCATTAGTTTGTCATACACACTGTATTTGAGTTTTAAAGTAGTTTGAAGTTTAAGTGGTTGTCAAGGTCCAAAAAGGAAAAAATAAAAAAACACTAAAACATCAAACCAAACCCATAAAACGTCATTGGTTCCCAGTATCAAAGGCAATGACATTGTTTAGACAATATTTGACATAGAATGAGGCTAATATTAAAATGTTGGACCTTTCCTCACAAAAAACGGACTATGACTCAAGAAGACTTGGAAATAGCATATGAGGTTTATTAAATAGGTTGATGGTACTTTTATAGTGCTTTTTATCGTTTTTGGAGCTTGACAGCCCATGGCCACCCTGAATTGTCATTGTCAGTCTATAAAGTGGTCCAAACCCCTCTAAATCCAACTTGCTAAACCAGTTATAACCAGGCTGAAAGCCCAACTGAGGCCAGCCAACCAGCGTTAACTCTTTTTCTTTTCAGCAGGGATATTAAATGTCTAAGTTATGATTGTTCAGAATTCTTTTTTGTTTTGTGATCCACAGAAAGTCATACAGGTGTGTAGATAATGGCTTTGTTATTGGTAACTTTGTTATTGTGTGCACTGTCCCATTAATACCTGCTGCAAGCAAACACACATATTTGATTGCATGCGGTATGCATTCATACATCTCAATAATTGTAGTTCTAAGACTGCAAAATGCTGTTTTCAATACACTGAGCAGATGTAAGGAAATTGTGTGGGTCAGCTCTCAGTGGGCCTGGACATACCGAGGCCTGGTCTGTTTGTGTGGACGCAGTTGTCATCTTTTCCCTCCCTTTCTGCATTATTCACCATGAGGTGACCAAGGGGGAGCACTTTCTCTCTCTCATTGAACTCCATTTGAAATTATTTTTGCCTTGCATCGAAGCACATTTCGCTTGACACAAAGACAAAGGACCCTGCACACATGTGCATCTCTTGAGTCCCTAGCTATATTAAACATTAATGCTAGCATAATTTCTGTGGTTCCCAAGGAGCTGAGGAGTGCAGGCCCACAGTCATCAGTGAGTTATGTGTTTTTCCCAGTGGCGAAAAGACTGTCAAAATCAATTGTGCGCAGGGCAGTGAGACAACTCAGTGTTTAAAGCCGTGTTGAAGAGCTTAGCAGTAGGCCAGAGCGGATATAATTATAACACTCCTTGGTTTTACTTAGAAAATGTTTAAACTAAAACTTTTTAGTGTAAAATAACCTAAGCAAGTTGGATATAATCAAACTAACCATTGACAAAGGCACATTCATAACAGAGGTGTGGTGTATAATTTTAACTAAATAAAATTGTTAAAAATATAATAATAATACAAAGAACTCTATACATAAAAAAACTTTAATTATGTTACATAAATATTTTGTAAATTCTGAAAAGAATAAGAATAGTAATATTTTAAAACAATATTTAAAAAAAAAAAAGTAACACATTCAGGTTACAGGTTTTAGAACACAAACTTTGTATACGGGTCTGCAAATATTATTCTTTGTTTTCCTGTAGGCCTAACGTAGAAAACGGAGTGTGAAGGACAGTTTTCCCAACATTTTACATTGTATATTTTTATTAAATTGCAACCAAATGACCATTTAATGCATACTAACATTAGTGAAATATAACAACACTTAAAACATAACGATAAGAGATACCCTTTCATATATGTGGATCTATAATAAATTCAATCATGATCCTAAACGCAAGGCCCCGGTTTCACAGACAGGGGTTAGACTAAGCCAGGATTAGGCCATAGTTCAATTAGGGCATTTAAGTAATTTTTATAAACGTGCTTAGAAAAAAACATTACTGGTGTGCATCTTCAGACAAATCAATGGTGCTAAAATATTTTTAAGATATGTCAGTGCAAGTTTCTTTCTTACAGTTTAAAACAGAACAGACATGCATTTTAGTGCTTAAGCCTTGTCTGTGAAACCGGGTTCAGTGAGAGTTTAAAAGTATTCCTGCTCTTCCTTATTAATATGACATTCCATATCAAGTATTAAAACTTTTTGCCTTTTTACTCTCATCTCTCTTTAAGCAAAGCTTCTCTTTTATACATGTGCACAAACATTTGCGTGTACTGAAAGAAGTTTCTTATGCTCATCAAAGCATTTATTTAATCAAACTTAATGGTGATATGTTATTAAAAATTTTAAATAACACCTTTACTCCATTCTTCGGTGTCGCATGATCCTTTAGAAATCGTACTAATATACTGATCTGGTGCTCAAGAAACATTAGCCTACTTATTAACAATGTGCAAATGGTTGTGCTGCTTCATATACGTTTTTTTTCATGATTCTTTTGAATAGAAAGTTCAAAGAGCAGCATTATTGAAAATACATTTTTTGTAACATTATACATGTTTTTACTGTCACACTTGATCAATGTTATATCAATTTATGATCCTTGTTGAATAAAAATATTAATTTATTTTGTGGAAAACTTTGAGAAAACCAAACTTTTGAACGCTAATGTAAATATCTGTGAGCGCATGCTTCTTTGTGTGCGGATGAACTTGTGCATCTACCTCATGCCTTGCACCCACACGCCGACTGTTCTGTCAGTTCGCCAGCTGCATGAGGGAGCAGATTCTACATTTAGCCAGCCATTATTTATGTGCTGCATAGACCCAATCCCACCGAGCAAGGCAAGACACTTTAACATCAAAGCCAAATGAGCAGGGTCCCCACTTTCCCGTAGGAACATGCTCTTTTGATTCCCTTCTATCTCTTCCCCTCTCCTCCTCTCTTTCCCTCTCTATGTCAAGTGTTTCCCCTCACCCCAGCGTGAGCTTCCAGGGTCACCTGACGCAGAGCAGGGGCCTGCCGAGGATTGGTCTCTCCTCCTGGGACTGCCGTGCCTGTGAATTACAGCGCCGTTCCACGTTATTAAACATGACACTCCAGCAAGATAATGGAGGCTTTCTTCATCCCCATTTGAAATCCTAATCTCATTTCTTTGATTAATAGGCACTGATCTGCATATCAAGGGCTCTTGTTAATTTACTCCAGCAAAACCCCCATTTTTATGATGCACTTGCAAAAGAGATGGAGAGATTGTGAGGGGGGGTAGAGCCCATATCAGTGCTACCAGTCTCTGCTCTCCTCCTTCTCACGGTGATATGATGCATGCGGAGTGAGATGAAAGTGCTGGGGTATAAACATGGGGGCAGCACTTTTGAGTGATATGGTGTCTTTTTGTGGATGCAGATCTCTTCTGGATCATCACTGCAGGTTTCACATTCCATTCAGTGCATTATGTGAGAGAAGACAACGCCCCTCCAATCGGCTTCCTGAACATTTCAAATCACAAGCAAGAGTGCCTTCATTTCATCACGGGCCTTCAGCAGTTTTCAAAGACCTCACGCACATCTCCATTATTCCCTTTTATGTTATCCAGCAGTACTTCACAGCTACTCTCTCTTCCTGTACGGAACCTCAGAACCGGCCGGATGATGATGACGTTACTTTATAACCTTCATTCCACAAGTACATTGCGGTCTTTGTTTCTGAGTCTTACAAACATGTTTTAAATTCCAAAATTATTTAATTCAATGTCTTGATATCACAGGCTGCCCTTGATGCAACATTTTTTTAGTTACACTGAATAAAATTCACACATCAATTCACACATGATATTTGTAAATAATCAAATCTAAATTTATTTTAAATTCATGGGGAAATTATGTGGCTAGAGAGAATGTTTTATCATCAAATGTTCGATTTATTTTTTTTAAATAAAAAACGCATTAAAACAGTAATATTATGAAATGTTATTACAAATTAAAATAACATGTCTACCTTAATATATTTTAAAATGTACTTTATTCCTGGGATGGTAAAGCTGATTTTCAGCAGCCATTACTCAGTCTTCATTGTCACATGATCCTTCAAAAATCATTAATATGCTGATTTGATGCTCAAGAAAAATTTCTTATTATTATATTTTTTTAATTTTATATCATCCATGTCACTTTTTGTGGAAACTGAGATACATTTCTGGGGATTTATGGTAGAAAATTGTGAAGAATAGCGTTTCTTTCAGAATTTCTTTCAACAATGTAAAAGCCTTTACAGTCACTTTTGACCAATTAATTGCTGGATAAAAATATTAATTTCTCAAAAAATAATACTGACCCCAAACTTTTTAACAGTAGTGTATTTATATTATATAGTATATATAAACATTTTAACTCAAACAAAAATGATTTAACTAAAATGTATAACAATAAATTCACCTTTTTATTTGATATTTGTAAAGAATATCATTTTATTTTAGATAGACAATGAAGATACATTTTGAGACTTTTGAGAACATATTTGAACAGATTTGACATCTTTTTGTGATATTTTGTTTCCAATGTAAATGGCTTTGTTGATTATAATGGGAGGGTGTTTTAGGGCTGGTGTAAAGATTCAGAACAGTTCTAGATTGGGCACTTGTCCCAGCACCACACCTGCTGTTGTAAAAAAAAAAAAAAACAGTATTGCACCTTTCCAGCCCAGGTATGGAGATTAGTGCTCCTCAACATCTGATTCCCCACCTGCAGGCCTCCACACTGGGCTGAACGCAGGCAAGAAGGGCCAATAATAACACTCCTCACTCAAACGGGGTGATGCTGAAGCTCAGTGGTACCCATTTTTAGTGTAGTATCTCTGTGGTGCAGGGGGGAGATGCAGCAGCATGCTGGTATGTTAGCATGGCTGAGGAGCGGCAGGATGAGAGCAGAAGCTTGTAAGGAATGCAGACGTGGTCGAGAGAAACTCTTCAACCGCTCTGAAACTTCCAAGCATGTGAAGAGACCGGAGGGGGGGATGCTGCCTGTCTTTTCTCCCCCTGGAGGCTGAACTCCAATCTAAGAACCAGCTATTGTTTTGCGTACCTTCATCTAACTTACAGTGATTATCTTTCTCTTGCAGGAAATGTACTCTTCACCTATCAATGGTTCATCTTTCAAGTATGCCCGTGTCTGAATGCTCTCTGATTTGCTTTGGTTTTCAGGCACAGTGAAGAGAATGGGTAAGGGTCATGCATTTGGCTGCTTTGCTGAGGAAAAGGGCCCTTGATAGCCAGATGAGACATTATAGAACAATCAGGACAAAAGATGTAGTTTTTGTCGTTACAAAACGATTCTTAACACTTTACCTATTGTCACTTCCATTGTAAGTATCAGAGAAAAGCAGCCATTAGCTCTTTTTGAAAACTGAAGAATAAACAAAGAAAAGATGCTCAGCTGTCCGTTTTTGACAACAAAGACCAATTTCTATATTCCGTTTGTAAACACAGTGATAAAACCAATTTAATGGTATGTTTGTGTACATCTTAAAGATGAAGTGTGTAATTTTGGAACCTCAAAAATAATGACAGATTTTTTTTAAAACATTCCCACCATCTTCTATTGATCATGTTTTAGATGCATGCCAGTCTGTTATAGGTACATCAAATTTACATTTTCAGGTCTCTAAACAGGACACTAAAACAAACCAAACTGATTTGGTTGCTTTTGTGTCGGTCAGACGTATTTAAATAATACAAATAACACTGCAGCAGGGGTGTTTCCTCCGAGTAGGCAAGGGAGGCAGTGTCTCCTCAAATAATTGGATGGCAAAATAATCGATATTACAAACATAAATATCAAATATCACTAAATGGCATTAAAAGTAGTATAAAAGTCACTCGTTTTTATAAAGTAACACTATCCAACAGCGACACCCGCAGGTAAAGCTACAGCGGAGGCTTGCCTCCCCTGAGCCCATTGAGTTTTAACAAAACAAAGCATGCGGTGAGTTTGGTGGGGGGTAATTGAGAATAAATGGGGGGAAATCACATGAGAGGAGACAATGCCACCTTCGAGATATGATTGGATCTGACTGGTTATGTTCGGCAGTGATTGGTTCATGCGATAAATCCCACCCTCCTGTTCATTCGCGTTCTGTGGTTCGCCGAATCGTCTGAGTGAACAATGTGCATTAGGCGGTGTTCGATGAATTAACTTAAAGCATGCTTTTGTAATTGCTCTCCAATCGCGGTACTTTGATTTCATATGTAGATCGGTCTGTGCAGTGCCGATGCATCTCGAACAAGCCTATTAATGGGAAGACTCATTTAAAAAAGTAAGTAAACAACTCACACACTTAGATATATCTAATCCCTTTGTTACATCAAAATAAGACTTTAAATGGCCTGAAAACATGATCAGTGGGAGTTTTTAGTGAGTAATCATCTTGGTCAAATTTAAAGTAAATCTCTGTGTCTGTGACCAATAGCCTATTTACTGAGCTTTGATGAACCGAATAATTCAAAAATAGTTAAGTTAACTATTAAAAAGAATAGCTGAACATAAGTTCACAAATGAAATATATTGTTTAAATTGTTACTGCATTGAGTTATTTTTTTGGAATAAATGTAAAATGCTTAAAAACCCTAAATAGAAGAGATTCATACTTTTAGAAAATAGAATATTGATTACATTGTTAATGTAAAAATATAAAATCAAATTGTTTTGTTGTTGGTTTCTGGTAGTGTATAAGTAATGTTTATTAAACCGAACATGTGACCGGGACACACTTTTTTTTTGTTGATGACTTTGTCTCCCCTCATTTCAACACCACTGCAACCACTGCAAACTGAGTTAGCTCATTCATGAATTAGTTTATTCATTTAGCATTTTGGGGATGCAAATATGATCATGGAAGTAAACTATGATTTAAAAATTTCAGTGAAGTTTGTAGAATTGTCAACTCCGATAACCAATTTCTTGGCCAACCTTGGTTCTTATACAGAGAAATACTTCTTTTTGTTTTTTTTAAATTACATTTATTAAATAATATTTAATTATTATTTAATATAATGATTCATTATTATTGAAGAAAATAACCAACATGTTAATTTTTTTAAAATTAAATAAGAAATAATTCTATAACAGTTACATAGAAATCCCCATATTTCCTACAAAGGCACTGCTCTGTTATGTAGCAAAAACTTCTTTCATGTGTGATGTGAAAAAAGGCGTATAGAGCTGCTTATAGTTCTCTCTACACATTAAACTGGGATATTTTCATAAAATGACACACTTCACCTTTAAAAGAACATTCCCCACCATCATCATCCACAGAGTTGCTGTTGGGTTTGCTAACATGAAATGCAAGAGATGTTATTAACATGCTTTTAAATGATGTACAGCTTTTCTAATTCATGGCTCATAGCCAGAGGCATGATAAGGTAATTAACCAGCTCATTTCAGGAACACCTCAGAGGGACTTAAAGCCAGACAATGGCTAATTTACGGGTTAAGTATTAAGATGGGGGAAAGGTAAACATCGTAAGAATCAATTTGCCAGCTCCCACTGCACTGGAGAATCCTGGGGAAATCTGCTCGAAGATGCTTCACGGCAAACAAAACAACGAACGGGCTCACAGCCACAAAGCTGAAGATTGCTGTGGAATAAATGGAGGGTGGGCTCTGCTGGCAGCATCATCACAATTATGTCTGCTCAGACATCAAAATCTTGAAGGTGGTGTCGTACAGCCAGGCGAAGCTGTCTCATAAAAGTGGCTCCTCTGAGAACGGATGCTACAGACCAAGTGCAATGCAACTGACAGGTTTGCTTCGTAAATCATGCCAAGAGATATCTGTCGTTCCGAGATTATGCTTTTAATCAGACACTTCCACAGCAGCTGAATATTAGAAATTATAAACAGCTCTTTCATTGGCCCATTCACGTGTCATGAAGTTGATGACATTGTCAAAGGAAGGTCTATTGTGGTTCTGGCTGTTTGATGATGCAGAGGCTGGCCACCTCAAGCGAAACCCATTTTTGTAATCTACAAGCTCCGTAATTGTGATTATAATCACATTGCAGTCTGTGAAAATAACCTGGTTAAGATAATTAATGGATGAGTCTTCTGTGTGATTGGCACTCTGAGCATAAATAACCTGGAAATATTCGTAATAACCATGGTAACAGAGAGGTAATTGCAAGAAGTTCGATGAGTTAGATTTGACCAAGTGCACAGGTAAGGGTTGTGAAAATGATGTCAAGTGCCAGCATTTAAAGCTGTTTAAATTAAATTAAATTTCTTTCTGGAACCACACTTTCAAAACATTTTGTCTAGCAACATAGCCAGGGCTGCGTTTCCCAAAAGCATCATAAGTACGCAGAGACCATCAGTACCAATGGATCTACAATCTACTTAGGCTTAAGATGCTTTTGGGAAACACAGCCCTGTTCTTTTTAATATGCATTCAGAGTGAGAAGACAATCTAATCGCATAACGGGATGTTATTTTGTGACAGATATTTTCAAACTCTTATGTGACAAGAAATAAATAAATCTTTGACAATAATTTAAAATGTAGTCGATAAATCTTGCATTGTGTTCAAATGCGATTTCTTCACATATCATCTTGTTTGAGTGTGCGCCAGTTTTCAAGGAACAATGAAAAATACAGATTCATGAAAAAACTAATCTTTTGAACCAGATTTTTTGTATTGAGTCAGTTAAAAGTCAAACTCACTTGTAAATATAGCAGGGAGTTGATCAGAGCTGTTCCTGAGTGACAACAGATTTTTTTTGATTATGTCAATTTTGCAGATACTGATTTATACTTTGTTTGCAAGACTTAATTCAGTCTACTTACTGACTATTATTCAATAACATGTAAAGACACATGTTCATTACAGATTTGTTTTAATAAACTGTTATTGGTAGTCTAGAAAAACATTGAAATATTTCACAAAAATACTATTTTCTATTGTTTATTATTCAATATATTTAGGTTCAGCTATAAGGTTGAATCTACTGAAAGGGAAACATTGTTTGGTTGACGTATTGGAACTGAAACCAACAACATTTTTTTTTCTTTTTTCAAGCAAATTCAAGAGGAAAAATGCAAAACTTTAAGCATCAGTGTTATTTAATGTCATACATTTTTTATTAGATTTTATTTTTATATTTTAAAGTTGTAGAATTTTGTCATTATTTTTGTCTATATAGTTTTTAAGTTGAATAGTTACTAAGTTTTAGTTTATTTAGTTACAGTTATTTTAGTACTTAAGTTAAATGAAAATGAGAAATGCTGCCAACATTTCATTTCAGTTAATATTTATTTTATTTCAAGTAATTATTTTTTAGTAACAACAACAACCCTGATAAGCATAAATATAGATTATAAACAATATCGAGGTAACATTTTGCAAGTTTTAAGTTTTATGACTTAAAAGTATATTAATAATCAACATTTCTATTCTCTGCCACCCAGGCTGGATTACAAATACAAGCCCGCTCTAGTGCGTCTTGGGATTTCGTTCTCTGCAGAGGATGTCAGGTCCTTCTGTCACTGGAACCCACATAAGGGATTCTGTCAAGCTGACTCGTCTGTAAAGCACGTCCTCGCTCAACCACACAACAACAGGTTTGAATCATGCAACAGAGCGAGGCGCTGGAATCTTGTGATTAATAAAGATATTATTCAAGCCTGCATTCTCTTTGCTCTGTACAGGCGAAGGAGAATTCCTGGCATGTGTGCGAGTGGGAACGCTCAGTGTGAGCGAGCGCTAGGTAGACGTTGAGAATGCCGAGTGAATGGCACCATGTTGGTGGAATGGTGGCCAGAACCAAAGAGAACGAGATCACCCAGATACTGTTCATTCCTGCTCCGCTGTTGTGCACTTGGGCTATGTTGTCTATCTTTGTCGTGCCGCAGTCTGTGCATACATGAGGTACTCAAACAGCATATGTAATGGCCACCCATCACAGGACAGCTAATATTCTGGATTTTGTGGAGGAGAGGGGCCATTTTGAGGGCCTGCCGTGCCCCACCTCTTTATGGGGGACAGTGGAGGGCTTTGTTCCCCTCTCATGCCTTGCATTCCCCATGCAGCCAGGCCTATGTGCAAGGCAGAGTTCATAGAGTGGGGACAGGATCCTTTTCTTTTCTGCTAAATCCAGCCCCAGGCACACCTATTTAACACAAAATTAACCTATGGTTCCAGGATCCCTATAATTAAATAAGAACATCCTGAGACAATGAGAGCGGCGTGGGATGCTCGGAGGTGCTGGATGAATGTTTGGGTGGGGATTAATATATGTCTTGCAGCAAGAGGAACAAATATTGTATAAGAGGCTTTCGGCTTAGTGAGTATGACAGAGAATCACACATGAATTTGTGGGTTACTTGTGGAACTAGTTGCTTATGGGATTGCTTTTGCACATTTTTGGCTCCGTACATATCAATTCATTTACAATAAGGCCAGAGATTTTGAAATCCTGAAGTTGCTTCATTGGTTAACGTAACTCAGTCACAGATCTTATGTTGATTGGTTTTTACGATGTGGGTGTTACACTTAAAAATGGGGAAAGAGTCGGGTTTAAACAGACAAAATGCAGAAGCCCTGCATACTTCACCAGAGAAAAGTCTGTCATTTCAGTGGTAGATTCAGTCATATCGATAAAAAAAAAAAGTTGAAAAAATTAAACATACATAGATGAATCTTTCACATTTGTGACCCTGGACCACAAAAACAAGTCATAAGGGTCAATTATGTGAAATTAAGATTTCATGACATCATCCGAAAGCTGAATAAATAACTTTCCATTGATGTCTGGTTTTTTTTAGGATAGGACATTGGCCGAATGACAACATTTGAAAATCTGGAATCTGAGGGTGCAAAATATTGAGAAAATCATCTTTAAAATTGTCCAAATGAAGTTCTTATCAATGCATATTACTAATCAAAAATTTAAGTTTTGATATATTTACGGTAAGAAATTAACAAAATATCTTCATGGAACATGATCTTTACTTAATATCCTAATGATTTTTGGCATAAATGAAAAATCGATAATTTTGACCAATACAATGTTTTTTTTTTGGCTATTGCTTCAAATATACCCGTGCTACTTATGATTGGTTTTGTGCTCCAGGGTCACATTTCACGTGCATTTAGAAAATAAAGAAGGTGAATTTTAATTTCATGCCAACAAACAAAGTTAGCTATAATTAGAAAAGATACGATTAGCTAAATAACAGCTAACTGCTGCATTTTGTAATGTGGCTACACAGATTTGACGTACAAGGCTTTTGCTTGCTTGTTCTGTCACATAGGTCTATAGTTGCCGTTCTGTGATTGGCTGATTCCTTTTCGCTGAGAGAAGAGTGGGGAGTCACCCCCAGGCCGCTGTTGTTACCTCCATCCAAAAGAATTGGAGCAGACATTTCAGGGCTGGCTGTGCTGCAAGCTCCCTGTAGAGGATTTGTTTAATGGAAATTTGGTGCAGGCAACATCCCCCAGAGGGACACTGAGCTGTAACAAATCACAAGGACGTGCGCAGAAATATGACATTTTACCCACCGCTGGCATCACTAATCATTAACACCATGATGTAAGGTTGCCCAAACCACACCGCCGAAACAGCCTGTGCTTCCGCACACCTGCTCTGCCTCCATTTTGTATTGCCATTAACGTGCAGCAAAGACCCTGATTGCTTTTATCAAAACCTCGCGGCATTGATGATCATCTAAACAATTTGGCTGAGCTCTCAGGTGGTGTTGTGCTGTTATCTATCCATTTTACTCATACAATAGTACACAAATTAGATGGCACTCAATGGCTTTTGTCCAAACCCAGTGAGCTGCCTCTGACTACATAGAACAGCTTCCTTCTGAATGTAGCATCACTAACTGAAGGGGCCTCCCTTGCTTAATTTTGACTCTAATCCAGAATCAAAACAAAAGGAAGACAACAGAGCAAGGATACAGCAAACGGTACCAAAACACATTTAGACATAAGCTGAAAGAAACAGAGGGCTATAAATGCACAGGATAACCAGAAACAAAGCTAGAAACAAGGTAAGGGTAATCTGTAACCAAGGAAAGAAATGAAAAACATGAAGAAAGTAACACAGAAAATATGAAATTCAAACTCCATAGGAGTCTCAGAACACAGAGCAAAGTTTTGCAATTTTCAATAAAGAGATTAAAAAGTAATTTCGATTAATAAACTGAATAAATAGTTCTTCCACCACATAAAATATATTTAATTATTTAACTGCAGGCTGTTCACTGTTTCCTAGTAATGTAGCAACATTATTTAATTTAAACAATTAATTAATATAGAATGTGCAAATAAGCAGGTCTGTCTACAGCACCTTGAGTATTCACGTGTTGTTAAATTATTTAAAAAAAAACTTTAGGACTCCCTGCATTACATGAACAAACATTAATAAACATGAAAACAACAATGACATTACTCATGTGAAGATTTTTCAGGTTTTTCCAGATTTTTGTCTATGAGTCAGATATGATGAAGACATAGTGTTTCACAGCTATATATCAGCAGTGTTTAGTAAATTGCATAATTATTTCTCTCATACATGGTCGAATTGACCGAGAGGTGTTTTTGGCCCCGAATTTAGAAGCATGGATCACAAATTTATTTACATGACCTTTACATGGCCAGGAAGGAAAAATTAAAAGAGAGAAAAAAAGAAAAAGCCATTGTGTGAATAATAAGTTATCATGTAATCTCTTAAAAAGTAACAGTAATTTAATTATGACCATTTTAAAATGTAATATAATCAAATTACAAGTACTCTCTTAATTTTTGTAAGCTGATAACATAATTCCTGAATGATCCAGATGACTGTGGTGAGCCCTTGAATGGCCTTTGGCCCAAGATGCTGGACAGGCTCCAGCATCCCCCACGCCCCTAGTTAGGACAAGCAGATAATCAATAGATTAATCAAAATAATCATTAGTTGCGGCCCAACTTGAGAATATGATTATTGTAGCCATTATTAGACTTACATACCCATATACACACTCATTCTGCATCATGTGACGAGAGAGAAGGGGAAGCAAAAATAGCTTATCCAGGCCAGACTGCCTTAGAATGGGTGACATTAACAGCTTCGAATGAGGATTAGAATAAGGATTATAGGATGTTTCTGTGTCATATACAGTATACGTCCCTCTGGGCACAGCGCCATTGTAAGGAACTTCTAAGGATGAACTTCATGGAACAATAGGCGAGTCGAGGGTGCTATATAGCCACAGGATCTAAAATCACACACACACAAATAAGTAAATAATTCAGTGTAATTTAAGCTGTTTTACTCATGGGGACCAAAAACCTGTTTTTACTATCCTTGTGGAGACATTTGAACACCTGAACTACACACACATTTCAAGTATATAATACAGAGCCATGCATGTTTCTCTGCTGTCAAAAATAAAAAAGGGGGAAAAAAGGCTAAATGTTCATTGTGTGTGTCTGACATGGGCATGCTTTGTTGGATTTGGATGCTGGTGTGCTGGATATACTGTCACAAAGACACATAAATCTATAACCACAAACACACACTCTAGTACATTATGGGCTGGTTGCACTAGATTTGAAGCCTGCAGCAAATATTTAGGCAATGGGATACTGTATAATGTCACTCTCAAAGGCTTCTGCTTTGAATAAATAATCAATTATAAATAATGGAAGTGTTAAATATACCACATACTTATGTTTCTGACACTGTGCACCATGCAACATGTCTTTTTATTATAAGTGGGATTTTTTTTTTTAAAGGGATGTGCAATTTTATCGTTTTGACTTCTCAATAAATCAACTGAGTGCCCTGATCCGATTGTATGGCCTCAGGGACACCGTGCTGTGGAATGTAGTGGTCAAATATACAACCTGCCACAGAGACAGCGGTCTGATCTTTTAATGGGTAGAGATTGACAAACTTGGTGTACAGGTCCATCATTACTAGTACATAGCGGTGACCCTTGGTTGAAATAGGCAACTCTGTTATGTCTGCGGCCACTATTTGGAATGGACGGTCAGGAGAGATAGGAATGAGTGGCGCCTGTGGTTGGGGCACAGGAGAACGCCGCGACTGGCAAGCCGTACATTGGGAGCAATGTTTGGCGATGTCTGTAGACATGTAAGGCCAGTAAAAAGACCGCATAGCTCTGTCCAATGTTTTGGCCAACCCATAATGACCCACTGATGGGTGTCCATGGACATGACTGAGTATTTCATGAATCAATGATGTAGGAATGACTACCTGCAAGGCATTATCACCAAAAGAGTTGCGTAAGTGTCTGCATAACACCCCATTGTGAATGATGAGGCGACTAAACTGTGTCCACAGTTTTCTGAGATATGGAGAAGCATCACGTAGCCTCCATAAGGGTGGTCTTCGCCCTGTTTCTATCCAAGAGAAAACAACAACTAAATCTGGATCTGACTTTTGTTTTTCCATCACATCCCAATCACTTTGAATTAGAACGAGATTTGATGTTATGTGACTAGGAACAGTCACGGGCAAAAGAACATTTTTGTTCATTGGCAATGTTTGGGTGTGTGCTGACACCGGTTTTGCATGCAAAGGTATTGATGTGGTCTGAGTTGCTACCGAAATGATGGACACATCACCCCAAGAGCAACTATCAGATTCCACAGGATTAGTGTCTGGCCGCCTAGACATGGCGTCTGCATTAAGGTGTTTAGCTCCATCACGATGAATGACATGCCAATCATAAAGGTCCAATTCTATGGCCCAACGGGCTCGTCTACCTGTAGGATCATGATCTAAAGGAAGTTTCTTAAGACCAACCAGAGGTTTGTGATCCGTAATTATAGTGAACGTGTGACAAGCAAGATAGTGTCGGAAGTGGCGAACCGACCACACAATGGCATACAATTCTCGATCGAAAGTAGACCATTTTCTTTCTGAAGCAGACAGCACATGACTGGCGTATGCAATGACATGCTCTTTTCCTTCCACCTGTTGTGAAAGAACAGAGCCCACAGAATGATGGGAAGCATCTGTGTAAAGAAGGAAAGGAGCTGAAAGATTTGGAAAAGCCATAATTGGCGAAGTCGTCAGTGCCTGTTTCAGTACATTGAAAGCTTCATTTGCTTCTGCTGACCAAGAGAATGATACTCCCTTGTGTGTAAGAGGGTACAAGGGTTCAGCAGTGCGTGCAAAGTGACTAATGAATCGACGATAATAGGAACACAGACCCAGAAAAGCCCTGACCTGTGTATCTGATGTTGGGATTGGCCAAGTCTTGACTTTATCTATGTTAGATGGGTCTGGCTCAACACCGGCACTGGAAACACGGTGGCCCAGAAAAGTAACAGAGGAATGTGCTAGATGGCACTTGGATGGCTTAAGTTTCAGCCCAGCTGTACGAAATCGCTGAAAAACTTCACATAAGTGCTGTAGGTGTTGTGGGAAATCTGCACTGTAGATGATAATATCATCTAAGTAGATCAAACAAACGCTCCAGTGCAGACCCCGAAGCACAAGTTCCATTAAGCGTTGGAAACTGGGCGGTGCGTTAGAGATGCCCATTGGCATCATGCGGAATTGATATAGCCCAGTACCAGTGGAGAAAGCAGTCTTCTCCTTGTCATTCGGGTTAAGGGGTATTTGCCAGTAACCAGCAGTCAAATCTATAGTGCTAAACACTTTGGATCCAGAAAGCCTGTCAAGGGTATCATCCACCCGAGGAAGAGGGTGTGCATCTTTAATTGTAACATCATTGAGGCGTCTGTAATCGACACAGAACCGGTGTGTACCATCCTTTTTCCGAACAAGCACAACCGGAGCTGACCATGAACTGTGAAACTCCTCAATGATGTTGTGGTCCAAGAGCTTTGACACCTCTTGTCGCAGTACAGCCTGAGTAGCTGGTGATGTTCTATATGGGCGCAGTTTTATTGGAGCAGCATCGCCAGTATAGATGTTATGTGTAATCAAATTAGTTTTTCCATAGTCATGAGAATGAGAGCTAAAAATGCCAGCAAACTCTGTCAACAGGCTCTTAAGCTGTGCCTGTTCTTCAGCATTTAGCTGTGTATCCTCCAAATGCACTTCAGGCATTGGAAGGACATCTTCTTTAGAAGTAGTCACGGCTGAGACTAACGCATACTCATCATATGAATTGCCAGTGACGGAGAAAATCTGACCTAATGGGCATCCAGCAACAAGAGAGACTTGTTCATTAGTCGGGTTAACAACTCGAACTATGCCCCTCCCTTTTTGAACTGAAGTCAGTGTCCGAGCGACTCCTAAGGTCACAACTGGAGGAGGTTGTGGTTCCAGTATACCCGCATACGAGTCAGTGAAAGGATTCGCTATGCCATTATCTTTGACAGAAATTGGGATTACCATCTCTGACATAGGTGGGACAGTCACCTGAGCGACACTAACTACAGAACTTTGTACTGGAATTAATGACTGGGGTGGTGAAAGAGGCACTGAAGTGTTATATAGCTGTAAACATGCATGTGGTATGTCAATGGTAACGTTGTGCTCAATTAGGAAATCCCATCCTATGAGAACAGGATGAGTAGCGGTGTGTACTACATGGAATACCTGGGAAAATGTGATATCTCCAATATGTATGGGAGCTGTCACAGCACCAAGTATGTCCAATAGCTGTCCAGTAACTGATGATGCGATCACAAACGACTTGCTGATAGACTGCGTAGACAAAGCTGGAATGGATCTACGACAGCCATCTGTAATGAGAGATAGGCCTGAGCCTGTATCCACCAAAGCATGGAGTTCAGTACCGGCCAGTGCAATTTGAATAAAAGGAGTGGGTGGAGTATAGTTAAAATCAACTGTATCAGAGTGGACCATTATTGGGGATGAAGCTGGCATTTGGCCCCCAATGACAGCTTCTACTCGTTTCCCTGATGTGGCGAGAAAGGGGCTTTCCCTCTGTGAGACTGAGAGAAGTGTACATGTCGTGTGGGGGAGGTGTAATACCTTGGTGAACTATAGGAATGGGGAGGTGGCGATGGAGAGCTATGTCTGCGATAATTGGAGTGTCTGTACTGTTGACTGGGTGAGGGTGAGCGAGCATAATGGGTTACATGTTCACGGTCGAGATCAGACCGGCGCTCCCGTGAAGCCGAGCGGCCAGATCTGGAGTTTCCATAATGATGTCTGTGGGGGGTGTATTCGTCAGATTGTGTGGTGTAAGGCATGTGTGACTCATAACTACGGGATGAATTAGAGTAGCTACAATGTCTTTGGCAGGAGGAGTCATCAATTGGGGGTGGTTGATCATGTTCGGAGTAGCCACGGTGGTATCGTTGAGAATAGCAGTCGTCTCGAGGGTGTTGTCGACCTCTCTGTGTGTGTTGTGCAGTACAGCAGCAGTCTCGACGGCGATGATAATCATCCAAGCTAGGTTGGCGATGGCGTGCTGCGATGTCGTAGTCCACGGCTGCACAGGACTGATGTGGAGAGTGTGTGGAAGATGTCACTTCGTCCTGAAGACTGGAAATCCGCTGCGAAAGCTGGTCCACACGTTCATCCGTCCATCGTAGATGAGACTGGCGTAAGGCATGCAAGTCAGTTGGGAGTTCAGCTATGGCTGATGCCAGTTCAGTGATGTGGGTTGCTGTCACTGTGTTAGCCGATGGTTGTTGATTCATTATCACAGGCATAACAGCTGAAGGGTTAGCAACACTGATGGCCAACTGAGCACGTTCATATTTAGTGGCCACTCTCAAAGCATTGTCCAAAGTCACAGCACCATGCTCATGGATTTTCAATTGAAGCGATGGGTCTAAACCAGTCACAAATCTACGAAAAATTTCGCAATTCCATGCTGCTGCATCATATTGAGGAAACGCTTCAGTCACTAAATTCGTGAGCTCAGCAGCATAGACTTCAAGAGGTTCTTGTGGTTTTCAGGGACGAGCATTCAAAAATGTCTGAAATGTGGCCAAAAATGTTGTACGCCCAAAAACAGTGGTTAAACTGGCTTTAGTTAACTCGTAATCAGCTTTCACTTCAGATGGGAGAGNGAACATACTTTCCAGAAGGCCAACAATTTACTAAAAATGTTTTTTTTTTATTGGTTTTATGAATTATTCTAATTTGTTGAGATTGTGAATTGGTGGGTTTTGGTTAAATGTGAGCCAAAATCATCACAATTAAACGAAACAAAGACTTAAACTACTTCAGTATGTACATTGAATTTATTTAATACATGAGTTACACAATTTGAGTTGAATTACAAAAATAAATGAACTTTTCCACGACATTCTAATTTATTGAGATGCACCTGTATATTGAAAAATAAACGAGTCATTTCAAAATGAGTATTTTCTACATGGGTGTGTGTAATTTGCACTGTACAGCAAAATGTCAGAAATCGTCAAGGTGTTTACATTATTCTACTCATTAATTTAAAAACCCCATTATAAAATATAGGAAAATCTTGAGGGAAGCAGTGGAGAATTAGTCTTTATTAGTTCAATTCAATTCAAGTTTATTTATACAGCACATTTCACGATACAACTTCGTTGCATAGCAGCTTGTACAGAATTTAAGTCTATCCAATATATCTAGTAGTGCTGATCAGTGGTGACTATGTCAAATTGATGTACATGTAACGCGTGCTGTTCCTATATATGAGCGTCACAGTTCTTACCACGCTCTGGCTCGTGGGTTCTTGGCTTTGATCCAAGGAGGACACCGACAGGGAGCTCGGCAGATCATAACACTTGATTTATTAAACACGAAGAGGTAAACATCATGAATCAGCCACATCCGATTACACAGAGCGTGTCATCTCTCCCTCTACGCTCTCACAACTCTCTCGATCATTCTCTCCCGCGATCCTAATCGCGGGTCTCCGTTCTCGCGATATTACCTCTAGATCTTATTTAAAGTTATAGAACATTAATGTTAACCTTGAATTTAACTCCCTACATAATACTCCTACCCAAACAAGAAATGTCCTCATTCTAAACCCAACCTTATTAACGTATTGCACAAAACAAAATGTATACATGAATAACAATATATTACCCAAAATCTGTATCAAAAGGACCAAAACGCACAAAGAGACGTCTAACAAAAATGCAACATAAATCACATAGGCCCATAAGGATTCAGTATATCAAGAAACTCTGCATTAATATTCCCATTGTTACATGAATTAACCCTGCACATAACAAAACCAAGTACAGAGAACATTTAACAATCAGTAAAGTGCAAAACCCTTCAAATGGGAAGGCAATCGACGTGCCCTGGGAAGCACATTCCAAGTGGACACTGGAGTACCAGGTGATTCAGAAACACCTGTTGACAGTCCAGCTTCAGGTGTGCCCCGTATTGGACTCAACAGTCCAGAGTCAGAGCCCTGCACATTTTCCATAGGGCAGGAAGGTTGTAGGGTCCTGGGCGGTTGCAATTGGAGGTGAGGTTGCAACTGAGGCAACGGTGGTGGTTCCAACAGAACCTGAGGTGTGGGGAGTCCCGGTGGCACAGGTGTAATGTGGGGTGGGAGGAGTCCAGACAAGGTGTTCAGAGTGGTCGGCTGAACAGTGGATGAAGGGGAGGTAGGGGTATGAGTGTTCTTTGGGTCACTTTGGGTCAGTGATGTATGATTAACCCCTGTTAATTCAAAATTAACAGGGGTGGAACCACCAAAGGAGCATATTGGTTGCAAAACCTCATATGGGCCCACCCAGCGTGGATACAGTTTGTTGTGGCGGTGGGCAGGATCATCCACTAAAACCAAGTCACCACTGTTATACGGAGTATACTTCAAATGACGATCATAGTTCAGGCATTTTTGGTCTTGAGCTTTGTCTCGGAAAGCAGTTGCAGAACGATAAGCACAGGCCAGTCTCTTACGCAATTTGTTAACATATGCTGCTGGTGTGCCCGCTGTTGCTGAGCAGGAAGCATTATTATCCAGGAGTAGTGTGTCCAAGGGAACGCAGGCTTCCCGGCCATGAGCCAGAAAGAAGGGTGTCAGTCCTGTGCTAGTGTGCTTAGTGGTGTTATAAGCCAATGCAACCTGCGGGAGGTGCTCATCCCACTCCGTACCTGAGACAAAATGTTATTTGGAAAGTTCATCTTTTAGAGTGCGATTAAAGCGCTCAACAGCTCCGTCACACTGAGCATGATAAGGGGATGTACGGAGCTTCTTGATTGACAACAAGTTACAAAGGTGCTTTATGAGGTCAGATTCAAACTGTCTGCCCTGATCAGAGTGTAGGGCCTCAGGGACACCGTGCTGTGGAATGTAGTGGTCAAATATACAACCTGCCACAGAGACAGCGGTCTGATCTTTTAATGGGTAGAGATTGACAAACTTGGTGTACAGGTCCATCATTACTAGTACATAGCGGTGACCCTTGGTTGAAATAGGCAACTCTGTTATGTCTGCGGCCACTATTTGGAATGGACGGTCAGGAGAGATAGGAATGAATGGCGCCTGCGGTCGGGGCACAGGAGAACGCCGCGACTGGCAAGCTGTACATTGGGAGCAATGTTTGGCGATGTCTGTAGACATGTAAGGCCAGTAAAAAGACCGCATAGCTCTGTCCAATGTTTTGGCCAACCCATAATGACCCACTGATGGGTGTCCATGGACATGACTGAGTATTTCAGGAATCAGTGATGTAGGAATGACTACCTGCAAGGCATTATCACCAAAAGAGTTGCGTAAGTGTCTGCATAACACCCCATTGTGAATGATGAGGTGACTAAACTTTGTCCACAGTTTTCTGAGATATGGAGAAGCATCACGTAGCCTCCATAAGGGTGGTCTACGCCCTGTTTCTATCCAAGAGAAAACAACAACTAAATCTGGATCTGACTTTTGTTTTTCCATCACATCCCAATCACTTTGAATTAGAATGAGATTTGATGTTATGTGACTAGGAACAGTCACGGGCAAAATAACATTTTTGTTCATTTGCAATGTTTGGGTGTGTGCTGACACCGGTTTTGCATGCAAAGGTATTGATGTGGTCTGAGTTGCTACCGAAATGATGGACCCCAAGAGCAACTATCAGATTCCACAGGATTAGTGTCTGGCCGCCTAGACATGGCGTCTGCATTAAGGTGTTTAGCTCCATCATGATGAATGACATGCCAATCATAAAGGTCCAATTCTATGGCCCAACGGGCTCGTCTACCTGTAGGATCATGATCTAAAGGAAGTTTCTTAAGACCAACCAGAGGTTTGTGATCCGTAATTATAGTGAACATGTGACAAGCAAGATAGTGTCGGAAGTGGCGAACCGACCACACAATGGCATACAATTCTCGATCGAAAGTAGACCATTTTCTACTGGCATCTACCATTTTGACTGGCGTATGCAATGACATGCTCTTTTCCTTCCACCTGTTGTGAAAGAACAGAGCCCACAGAATGATGGGAAGCATCTGTGTAAAGAAGGAAAGGAGCTGAAAGATTTGGAAAATCCATAATTGGCAATGAAGTCAGTGTCTGTTTCAGTACATTGGAAGTTTAATTTGCTTCTGCTGACCAGGAGAATGATACTTCCTTGTGTGGAAGATGGTACAAGGGTTCAGCCGTGTATGCACAGTGTCTAATGAATCAACGATAATAGGAACACAGACCCAGAAAAGCCCTGACCTGTGTAGCTGATGTTGGGATTGGCCAAGTCTTGACTTTATCTATGTTAGATGGGTCTGGCTCAACACCGGCACTGGAAACACGGTGGCCCAGAAAAGTAACAGAGGAATGTGCTAGATGGCACTTGGATGGCTTAAGTTTCAGCCCAGCTGTACGAAATCGCTGAAAAACTTCACATAAGTGCTGTTGGTGTTGTGGGAGATCTGCACTGTAGACGATAATATCATCTAAGTAGATCAAACAGATGCTCCAGTGCAGACCCCGAAGCACAAGTTCCATTAAGCGTTGGAAACTGGGCGGTGCGTTAGAGATGCCCATTGGCATCATGCGGAATTGATATAGCCCAGTACCAGTGGAGAAAGCAGTCTTTTCCTTGTCATTCGGGTTAAGTGGTATTTGCCAGTAACCAGCAGTCAAATCTATAGTGCTAAACACTTTGGATCCAGAAAGCCTGTCAAGGGTATCATCCACCCGAGGAAGAGGGTGTGCATGGCTGTCCTCAATGATGTTGTGGTCCAAGAGCTTTGACACCTCTTGTCGCAGTACAGCCTGAGTAGCTGGTGATGTTCTATATGGGTGCATTTTTATTGGAGCAGCGTCGCCAGTATAGATGTTATGTGTAATCAAATTAGTTTTTCCATAGTCATGAGAATGAGAGCTAAAAATGTCAGCAAACTCTGTCAACGGGCTCTTAAGCTGTGCCTGTTCTTCAGCATTTAGTTGTGTATCCTTCAAATGCATACTCATCATATGAATTGCCAGTGACGGAGAAAATCTGACCTAATGGGCATCCAGCAACAAGAGAGACTTGTTCATTTGTCGGGTTAACAACTCGAACTATGCCCCTCCCTTTTTGAACTGAAGTCAGTGTCCGAGCGACTCCTAAGGTCACAACTGGAGGAGGCTGTGGTTCCAGTATACCCACATACGAGTCAGTGAAAGGATTCGCTATGCCATTATCTTTGACAGAAATTGGGATTACCATCTCTGACATAGGTGGGACAGTCACCTGAGCGACACTAACTACAGAACTTTGTACTGGAATTAATGACTGGGGTGGTGAAAGAGGCACTGAAGTGTTATATAGCTGTAAACATGCATGTGGTATGTCAATGGTAACGTTGTGCTCAATTAGGAAATCCCATCCTATGAGAACAGGATGAGTAGCGGTGCGTACTACATGGAATACCTGGGAAAATGTGACATCTCCAATATGTATGGGAGCTGTCACAGCAACAAGTATGTCCAATAGCTGTCCAGTAACTGATGACGCGATCACAAACGACTTGCTGATAGACTGCGTAGACAAAGCTGGAATGGATCTACGACAGTCATCTGTAATGAGAGATAGGCCTGAGCCTGTATCCACCAAAGCATGGAGTTCAGTACCGGCCAGCGCAATTTGAATAAAAGGAGTGGGTGGAGTATAGTTAAAACCAACTGTATCAGAGTGGACCATTATTGGGGATGAAGCTTGCATTTGGTCCCCAATGATAGCTTCTACTCGTTTCCCTGATGTGGCGAGAAAGGGGCTTTCCCTCTGTGAGACTGAGAGAAGTGTACATGTCGTGTGGGGGAGGTGTAATACCTTGGTGAGCTATAGGAATGGGGAGGTGGCGATGGAGAGCTATGTCTGCGATAACTGGAGTGTCTGTACTGTTGACTGGGTGAGGGTGAGCGAGCATAATGGGTTACATGTTCACGGTCGAGATCAGACCGGCGCTCCCGTGAAGCCGAGCGGCCAGATCTGGAGTTTCCATAATGATGTCTGTGGGGGGTGTATTCGTCAGATTGTGTGGTGTAAGACATGTGTGACTCATAACTATGGGATGAATTAGAGTAGCTACAACGTCTTTGGCAGGAGGAGTCATCCATTGGGGGTGGTTGATCATGTTCAGAGTAGCCACGGTGGTATCGTTGAGAATAGCAGTCGTCTCGAGGGTGTTGTCGACCTCTCTGTGTGTGTTGTGCAGTACAGCAGCAGTCTCAACGGCGATGATAATCATCCAAGCTAGGTTGGCGATGGTGTGCTGCGATGTCGTAGTCCACGGCTGCACAGGACTGATGTGGAGAGTGTGTGGAAGATGTCACTTCGTCCTGAAGACTGGAAATCCGCTACGAAAGCTGGTCCACACGTTCATCCGTCCGTCGTAGATGAGACTGGCGTAAGGCATGCAAGTCAGTTCGGAGTTCAGCTATGGCTGATGCCAGTTCAGTGATGTGGGTTGCTGTCACTGTGTTAGCCGATGGTTGTTGATTCACTATCACAGGCATAACAGCTGAAGGGTTAGCAAAACTGATGGCTAACTGAGCACGCTCACATTGAGTGGCCACTCTCAAAGCATTGTCCAAAGTCACAGCGCCGTGCTCATGGATTTTCAATTGAAGCGATGGGTCTAAACCGGTCACAAATCTACGAAAAATTTCGCAATTCCGTGCTGCTGCATCATATTAAGGAAACTCTTCAGTCACTAAATTCGTGAGCTCAGCAGCATAGACTTCAAGAGGCTCTTGTGGTTTTCGGGGACGAGCATTCAAAAATGTCTGAAATGTGGCCAAAAATGTTGTACGCCCAAAAACAGTGGTTAAACTGGCTTTAGTTAACTCGTAATCAGCTTTCACTTCAGATGGGAGAGACTGCCAATATGCAAATGCCGGACCAGTAAGCTTCACAGGGAGAAGTTTGGCTTTATCTGGAGATACAGCTGAGACATTAAGTGCAACTTCGAATCTCTGTATCCATGCACTAAAAGGCTCTGTACCATCTCCAGAAAAAGGATGAGGAAGGTCAATTTTAAATGGCAGATGTGGGTTTGCTGCATCTGCAACATGTCTGTCTCTCTGTACTACAGCTGCTTCATGCTCGTCGTCCGCCATTTTGTGTGAGAGAGAACGCACGTAATCTGAACTTGCAAAAAGAGCACGTGAAAAACAGTATCAAAGTCTCTGCAGGTTAAAGTGGCGATATCCACCTCGTTCAATACAATAAAAAACAAGTGTCCCAACAAAAACAAGCCAACCAGCGCCGCCACCAGTGTAACGCGTGTTGTTCCTATATATGAGCGTCACAGTTCTTACCACGCTCTGGCTCGTGGGTTCTTGGCTTTGATCCAAGGAGGACACCGACAGGGAGCTCGGCAGATCATAACACTTGATTTATTAAACATGAAGAGGTAAACATCATGAATCAGCCACAGCCGATTACACAGAGCGTGTCATCTCTCCCTCTACGCTCTCACAACTCTCTCGATCATTCTCTCCCGCGATCCTAATCACGGGTCTCCGTTCTCGCGATATTACCTCTAGATCTTATTTAAAGTTATAGAACATTAATGTTAACCTTGAATTTAACTCCTTACATACATATGGCAGAAATGTACGGTAAAATTCAGTTAAAGTCCCCATGAAATCAAAAAAGTTTGTAAAGTAAAGTTTTTTGGGTGTTAGTATCAATATGTTAGTCTTAAGGTTATCTATAAGGCAGTGTGCTCCAAAACAGTGACACAATGCGCATTTAGAAGATCTAAGCATTCAAAGCTTGCAGTTCGTCATTTCCGCCAAAACGGCTTAACGATTTTTTTGACGTCACATCGTAACTTCAGCTTTTCATCAAACTTTCTCTCCAATCAAATGCTCTCTAGAATCCGAAACCCCTACACTACCCGCCCCCTACACTATAAAATAGACACTAAAGCCGCGGCTGAAATCGGTCACTTGACCACAGAATTAGTATTTTCTGTACAGTGAATGGCACGTAGTGCACTATATAGGGGACAGGGAACGATTCAAACAGTGTAAATATGCTTTCCATTGAGGAAAAAAATAAGTCTGGTTTCACGCTGTGTCACGCTAACCACCGCACCGCACACACACTCTGCTCCGGTCCAGAGACATGATAGCATGGAGCGGATCACATGCGTGAGTCGGCGCAGACCACAAAATGTATCATGGGCTATTTGAATTCTACACAGCATGCTATATTTCATAGCAATATGGATGAGATTGTGGCTGGCATACCCTGTCAAATGCGACTTTACGGAGCTCAATGGCTCTGAACGGCTCTAGCCCAAGAATAAAAAACATAAAAAAAAAAAAACCCCCCAAACTGTGATATAAACGAACGCTATTGGCTATTTTAAAAAGGGGCGGGGCTGCTTGATATGTCCCGCCCTGTCTTCCTGTTTCAGTTAAAATGACGTCAACACATAGAGTAACGCTGCGTGTTTCTAAGCATTTCAGGGGAACTTTAATGACGTAACCAGATGATGAACACTATTAACAGCAATGATTATATGTTGCAATCAAACTTCTAGCAAAATTTGGTAGTTTATGTTGTTTCAGGGTTGGCATCATCAGAGGTGTTCTGAGGGGTTGGCATCATCTCTTCTCAGATGTTCGGCCATCTCAGGTCTTTGTAAGGGATGGATACAGACTGAAGCTGTTAAGTCCCTACATCCGTGGCAAAAACATAATTAGTGTAGCTGCTGTTTCAACCAAGCAAAAATTATTTGTTCAACCTAAGCTAAGGAATAATAATGTGCATTTTATCAGATATAAATGAAGTGCAGGATTATGAGATACATTATGTGAATGCTTGGCCAAAGAAATGTGTCTTTTAATCTAGATTTTAAACAGAGAGAGTGTGTCTGAACCCCGAACGTTATCAGGAAGGCTATTCCAGAGTTTGGGAGCCAAATGTGAAAAAAGCTCTACCTCCTTTAGTGGAATTTCCTATCCTAGGTACTATCAAAAGTCCAGAATTTTGCGACCTTAGTGAGCGTGAGGTTGTAGCGTGGTAGAAGACTAGTTAGGTACACTGGAGCTAACTCATTAAGGGCCTTATAGGCAATTAATTATATTTTGTAACTGATACGGAACTTAACAGGTAGCCAGTGCAGAGACTGTAAAATGGGGGTAATATGATCATATTTTCTTGAACTGGTAAGGACTCTAGCCACTGCATTTTTGACTACCTGCAGCTTGTTTTTTGAAGATGCAGGACAACCACCTAGTAGTGCATTACAATAGTTGCAAAGATTACTATTAAACTGAACTGAGCTGGACGATGACATCAATGAATTCAATGATGAACTGTCTTTATCTGAAAAATGAGTGTTTACTATTGTCAATTTGCATTATTGACACACTATATTCCTAATTAATGCTGTTCAGTTGCTTTGACACAATCTATATTGTTAAAAGCACTATATAAATAAAGGGGACTTGACTTGACCTTGGAATATTCCAGTATAGGGAATGGATGCATGAACTAGCTTTTCTGCATCAGAAACGGGTAACGTGTCGTAGCTTGGGAATGTTTCTAAGATGGAAGAATGCTGATAAAAAATATGATTTTCAAAAGACAAGTTGATATAACACCCAGATTTTTGACTGTAAAAGAAGTACCAGTACATCCGTCTAGTTGCAAATTGCAATCCAAGAGATTCTGTGTACTGTTTTTGGGCCAATAAGTAATATCTCTTTCTTATCCGTCCATAGGAGAAATTATTGCCTACCCAACTCTTTTCTTTTATATTTTTAACACACTCTGTTAGCTTATATAATTTTCATCTGGTCTTGTTGAGATATATATATTTGAGTATCATCAGCATAACAATGGATACTTATTCCATATTTTCTAATAATATTACCAAGAGGCAACATGTATATAGAAAATAGCAGAAGACCTAGGACAGAAGCTTGTGGCACTCCATACTTTACTGGTGATAATTGAGATGACTCCCCGTTTAAATAAACTGGTGGTTGCGATCGGACAGGTAGGATCTATTTCGTTGCGAACACAACATCTAAAGCACCACATGAATCTTTCGTTACTACCCGTTTATTGATCGTCCCCTTTAGTTTAGATAATTTTCGGATCTATGCAGTTGTCACGATCCCACATGTGATCGCAGTGCGTGTGAGTGAACTGCAGCCACTAAGCATAATCATAACGATGAAATCGAGAAATCTGAGATGCAGCCTTGGTTTGACGCTAGAAGCAAGTCATTTGTAATTTTAACTTTAATTTTAAGTGCAGTTTCTGTGCTATGGTGGGCCTGAAACCTGAAATTCTTCATAGATATTTTTTTTGCAGGAAGGAGCACAATTTGAGTGAAACACTAAAAATTTTTTTAGACATAAATGGAAGATTTGAAATTGGTCTGTAATTTGCCAGTTCATTAGGATCTGGTTTCTTAATAAGAGGCTTAATAACCGCCAGCTTGAAGGGTTTTTGGATGTGACCTAGATATATAACAATGATTTAATAATATTGAGAAGTGGTTCTTCGGTATATTTGTAAAGCACTGCAGTTTTTATTTGGGTGCGATGAATGAAGCTGAAGAATTATACGCTGTAGAATCTACATTTGATATTGTATTTCTGATGTTATCTATTTTATAAGTGAAGGAATTCATAAAGTCATTACTTTTAAACTGTGAGGGAATATTTAGATCGTGTGGCGTCTGGTTATTTGTTAATCTATCCACTGTGCTAAATAAAAACCTTGGAATGTTTTGGTTATTTTCTATGAGTTTGCGAATATGCTCAGCCATGGCAGTTTTTAGAGCCTGTCTATAGCTGAACATACTGTTTTTCCACGCAATTCTAAAAATTTCCAAGTTAGTTTTTCTCCATTTGCGTTCAAGACTATGAGTTTTTTTCTTGAGAGAATGTGTATTACTGTTGTACCATGGTTAGATTATGTTTTTCTCTAACCTTTTTAAATTTTATGGGGGCAACAGCTTCTATATTACAGAAGATAGTGCTCTTCCGCGCTTTGGTTAGCGCGGAACCAGATGGGACGCGCTGAGCGCTTGTCATATTATCACAAATATTCAGTTTTAAACCATATAATGCTTATTTTAGGTTTCAGACATTTAAATACACGTAAGTACTAGCAAAACCATACATTTATAGTTTGTAAAATACACGCTGATGTCTATGGAAACGGCAATAATAATCATTACAAATATAATCTGAAGACATGTTTTATTGATATCATACACATATTGTAGGTAACAATAACGTTTACTCTATTCTTCTTACTTTAACGTGTTTTGGGAGAAAAGGATGAATTTGCGTGTTGTAAATCCCACAGCTGGGATTCAGCGCGAACTAACATGGCGGCACCCATCACACGAAGATCAACTAACACGGTCATTATAAAAGTGTTTAAACAACCAAATACATTTACTTGCACATATTTCATAATCAGAATATCAGATATTTCATAATATAGTGAGCATGTTTGTGAATATTTTGAATAAAAAAGGAAAAAGGAAATAAAAGATCCATGACACGTGTCATTCAGTAGTTACATTTTCACATGCTATAAACATTCATAAGAGCACTAGTCAAAGTTATTGTAGTTATGTATTGTTGCATGAATAATAGCAAAACAACTGCTAAAATTATCCAGCCAGAAAAGTATAAACTAATTTTGATGGTATAGGGTATGATTTAAAAATGATCCTGTCTCCTTTAAAGTGTTCATAGAGTATATAATGAGTTATATTTGTAGGGGTTATTAACAATGTGTATCACCCCCTACCACCCTAACACCACTCTTTGCAACCCCCACCCCACCCCCCGGACATCGCTAATTTCAAAGCCTGGCACTATTGTACCTATTATTTATATCACGATCAGTGTTACAAGAAAATAAAAAGGTGGTTTACTTGGCATTTAAACATGAAAGTGGAAGTGGGTGGTATGAAACACAAATCAGTACCAGAAGAAAAAAATAGGATACACATACTCTAATAAAATATTACTCCAGTCAAAAAAAGTACTCCCTTTTAATTTTACATGAGTAAAAGTACAAAAGTATTAGACTTGTAATGTTCTTAAAGTACTGATCAATGAATTATTTTGTCATTTTAACTTGCATACTTTTCTATTTATTAATTCTATATTATATAATCCTACTGCTCAGGGAGGGAGCCATGTCATACACTATCAAAACATTAAATATACTAAAATATCAATTTAGGTTACTGAAGAGGTGGACAAAGTGTACACAACTCCATTACTTGAGTGAAAATACAGATACTGCTGGTCAAATATTACCCCATTACAAGTAAAAGTTGTAAAGACTTTTACTTAAGTAAAAAAGGAAAATTATTTATTTATGTCAACGACGGTTTTATTATTGTTGTATGTAATACTTGCAATACCTCTGAAGGAACTTACAATACATTACGCCTACTGAATACACTGACTAACTTGTAATATCTTTGGAATAAAGAGCTTTTAGAATGTTAAAAACTTTTAGAAATGAAACAAGGGAAGTTAAAGCCACAAGTAAAGTACAGATATGCAAAAAGTACTCAAGTACATGTACTTCGTTACTGTCCACCTCTGGATTACTGCTACTTCATGTGTGACAAGTGGAATAAAATAAAAAAAATATATATATATATGATAATATTATAGTATAGTATAAAACAATTAAAAAAAACAAAATGTGTCACGTTTATGTTCTGTGTTTCTGTTCTCCCTGCCTTGACCTAGTTTTCCTGTGTTGCTTGATTTGTTCATTAGTTTCCACCTGTGTTTGTTAATGATCCTATTAGTCCATCATTTGATTTAGTATTTATAGCCCTGCCTTTCCTCAGTTTCTTTGTTCTGTCTTTGTTGTGTAAAGAGGTCCGTTGTTGTTTTCTCCTACGGTCCCATGAAGATTAATTAAAGACTCTGTTCGTTTGACTATCTGCCTCCTTTGTACTCCTCTGAGCTCCTTTCCCCTGGCAACCCGTGACAAAATGTGTGTTGACAAACAATATGCTATAAAAAAGACATCACATAAGGCAAAATGTATGCAATTTTATGAAGAATGCTATAGTAGTTTGAAACTCATTTGAAACTGCTTTGGCAGCGGGGAATATAGATATGCATTAATTGTTCATTAGTAGTAAAGTAAAAGTTTCTAAAATTGAAAAGTATGATGCAGTCAGAAAGTTTCAAATTGTTGAAATAAATTGGTTTGAACTGTTGTTGAACTGAAAAACTTTGCATCAGAATGTTTAAATAGAACTATGATGGATTTGGTATTTATAAATTTTATGTTTAAGGTAGATTTTCTGACATAGTAATAGAAAGTTGGCTCTAAAACTATTATATATTTAGTTTAATTTTATTTTTATACTTCATTTAAACGTATTTTTACACCTTTTGTTTTTCTAAACTATTCCACAGACCCCTGGGTCCTCGGTTTGAAAACCACTATCCTATCGAAACATTTAATAACATCAATTACAAACTAAATCAATTTAAATACTTTACATAACTAGTTTTACTTATCAGGTTGTGAATGAGTCAAAGGATATACAACCAAGGATATATACCCCAACACGCACACATGTTGGGTTTACATGTTTTATGGGGACATTAGGCGTAATGGTTTTTATACTGTACAAACTGCTGTATATTTTCTCTAGCCCTACACCAAACCTACACCTAAACCAGGGGTAGGCAGGTTCGGTCCTAGAGAGCCGCAGTCCTGCAGAGTTCAGCTCCAACCCTGAAAACAAAACTCACCTGCCTATAGCTTTAGTAATCCTGAAGACATTGATTAGCTTGTTCAGGTGTGTTTGATTAGGGTTGGAGCTGAACTCTGCAGCTCTCTAGGACTGAACTTGCCTACCCCTGACCTAAACCCACCTCTCACTGAAAACTTTATGCATTTTTAGATTTTCAAAAAACTTAATTTTGTATGATTTATAAGTTTGTTTTCTCATGGTTAGTTCACATTTTGTCCCCACAATGTAGGGTTTACCTGACCCCCACCCCCCAAACATCTTGCTGTGTCTGCAAGTATGGTGCCATTGATGCATGTTGTATAGAACCTCAGTCACCATGAGATGGCAGTATTGCTATGTAGGTAAATGTTAAGACTATGAAGCTATAGTGACCTCAGAGTGGATTGAGATAAAGTCAAAGTAATACTGCATTCACCCATGCCTATTCCTCATCTGATTGGACTTGTCATCTTGCTACAGTTGTTTAAATCTTAGCAGGTGTGTTTCAGTAACTTGGTGAAGTTCTCATCATCTTCTAAAATGTAAGACATGACTTTCCATTGAAGTTCTTTAGATATCCAAATCACTTGGTGTCGGGTGTGGTTCTTATAAATATCACAGATGTTGTCATATTAATGTGTTCTGGCCAAATGTAAGATATATCTGGATGATTCACACTTAACAGAGTTCACATTTACACTAAGGCCCATTAGATTGTCATAAAACAAATGACTCTGGAAAAGCAGAGTCTCGTCTATGAATACACAAAATGTCTTAGCAAGTATTTTATAAGCTCCAGGCTTTGTGCATGCCGCTTTTGCTGACGTGGTGCGCTTGTTTGAACCATTTCCCATTCTGAGTGTATATTCCAAGACTAGTTTCATCAACAAAAATACAACATTGAAATCCAACACCACTTCTTTAGTGTCACAACACAGTTGACTTGTTTGACCATAATTTGTATGAACTATTGTGTTGCTCACACAACAGTTGCTTTTAAGTAACCATAACACTTGAGGACTGTTGAATTTATATGGGTAAACCAGGTTATATTTAAATCCCTTGAAAATGGCATCATTTCCATGGAATTGGCCTTGTGTGTGGTTTATATTCCCTGCAGACTGACAAACTTGTAATCAAGGGACTAATGGCTTTATAAATAAATCTGAATATGGTTAATATTTGGCCACTTCGATTCCCTAGAGCAGGGTTCCTCAAATCTTGCCCTGGAGGGCCAATGCGCTGCAGTTTAGCTCCAACCCTGATCAAACTCACCTACCTGTGATTTTCTAATGATCCTGAAGGCAATGATTAGCATGCTCAGGTGTGTTTGATTAGGGTTAGAGCTAACCTCTGCAAGAAAGTGGATCTCGTGGGCCAGATTTGAGGATCCCTGCCCTAGAGACTGTCCAGGACCAATTAGCGCATCTTAAATTTGAGAGGACATCTGTCCTGCTTATCTTTAAGGAGGAGCAAAGGCTTGCCCTGCCCTCAAAGAGAGGAAAATTCTGATCAGACAGACTGTAATAAGACGAAAGAGAACCAAGGAGGAAAAAGGGAGGATTTTGGCTTGGGGTATAAGGTAAATATCGTCCCACACAGCTCAATGTGGAGTGGCAGCAATCCCGGTCTTCAAATGGGTGGGGTGGATGGAAACTTCCAAGGTGCTTTTTCTCGCCAGTCCATATTTGTGGCCCAAGTGTCGTGCAAAAGAAAGACAGACGCTAGAGGTGGTCAGAAAATCCAGTTTCCATGGACACGCGTGATATACACTCCTGAGTGCTTCACAAGATCCCTAGAAATATTGCTTCATGTGGCTCTGTCTGTTGTCTGTCATTGGCACATGAATATATGCTTGATGCTCTTACCACACACTCACAGTTCAGCAGCCTTCTCTACTGCTATTCTCAGAATATGATGTCAGGTGTTTAAGTTACAGCTTTCATACCGTTACTGTGAAATCTGACTTTTGGCCAAACCACTGCACTGACATTCTGCCCAAGCGCTTTTGCAAATGTACCAAGAATAAAAGGGTGATTAGTGTCACACTGAGGTCATTTGAGTGACCTTGCCACCACTTGGCTTCTCTTTTTTTTGTAATTCTGGCTGCCAGTGCCATGGGTGCAGCATCATTAATGTGCATTAAACACTAAAAGTCCCCTGATATTGCAGTGGGTTATGGTGGCCCAATAGTCCAGTTTCCACTAATGAACCTGAGTGTGAAGTGTCAGCCTGTTTAGTTATAATCAATGCTCTTGACGTTGAACTATCTGTGGACCCCATTTTGAGTAATATGTCTGATGAACTTTCTGTTAGTCCTGTTTCAGTCAATGAGTCTGATTTTTGAACTGTCTGTCTGTCCAGTTTTAATCACTGAACTGTCTGGCAATCCAGTTTCAGTCAATGCTTTTGATTTTGAACTGATTGCCTGTCCAGTTTCAGTTACTGATTTCAGTTATGAAAAGTCTACCAGTTCAGTTTCGGTCAATGCACCTAATCTTGAACTGTCTGCAGATACTGTTTCAGTTCATTTATCTTTGTGCTATCTACCAGTCCCATTTCAATCCACGCTTTTAACCTTGAACTGCTAACCTGTCTAGTTTCACGTAATGTATCTGATCTTGAACTATCTGTCCATCCAATCACTCTCAAGGAGACCAAAACTGAACTTTCAACCCTGTCAGTCATGCCCAGGGAAACTGTTAATTAGGGTTTGGGCGATGTCTACCAAATTGGCATCGAACGATGTCTACAGTGAAACATCGTGATGGACGATGACATCGGAGGGCGTGGCGGTGTTAGGGGTGTGCGTGTGCCTGAAGTGTGAAACAAATAACGCGTTATACGGAGCCACTAAAAGGTTAGCCGCTTGCTAGCGGTAGCCTGTTGCATTACAGTACATGAAAGTTCACTTACCACACACAGAGTAAGGAGAAATGTCTGATAGGACAATGGCGAATGATTTGCAGATCCTGAGCACCAATGACAAACATCTAATCTTGTCAAATGTGTGGTAAGTACTGCCGCTCCATAGTATAGAGTCCTTGTGATCGCGAATCTCAAAAGTGAAAGTAAAATGAGAGAGTGCAGTCGAAAGCGTTTTCAATTTTAATACAGTCGCCTATACTTACCCAACGATATAATTGCGATGAAAAGTATTGACATTTTTTTTGTATCCTCTCATCTCGTAGGCTATTTATTCCCTTTAAGGTTTCCGTAGTACACTTAATTTCCTTTCAGAACACGGAGTTGGGATGTGGCAGATTGCGGGGGGTATGGATCACAATGCCGGCTCAACATCGTGATGTCTGTCAGCCATCGGCGATGGACGATGGCATCGTCTATCGGCCCAACCCTACTGTTAATAAGCTCACTGTTCCGACCCTTGGATGCCGTAGGTTCTCTCTCTGTCTTCTGTGTTTCAGATTCCTTGAAATTCTCTATCTGGTCGTGGTGGTCATCTCCATCCTGGTCATGATCTTCTGCTCTGCCATGGGTGGTCTCTTCGTCTGCTGTAAGGCCCCAATACGGTCTCCTCCTCATTGTGTTTCTGCTGCCTTGGTGGTCTTCTGCTCCGCCGTGGGGGCCTTCTGCTCCGTCTACTCCGCTGTGGTCTTCGGCTCTGCTAGCTCCGTCCTGATTTCCAGCTCTGCTCTGGTTTCCTGCTCTGCTGGCTCCACCCTGGTTTCCTGCTCTGGCGCTCCCGCCTTGGCATTCTCCTACTCTGCTGCTCTGCCTCAGTCCGTGTCCTTCCCTGACACATGACTTGTAACGTTTCCGTCCCTCCCCCTGTTCCGCCTCCGCTCCACCGCCCTCCTGGATTGTATAGTGTTTGGAGCGTCTGGAAGCTGCTCCTTGGTGGGGGCTCTGTTATGAATCCTGTCCGTGGCATGCCGTCCAATTGCCACAAGAGGTCGCCCTTCCATTACATTGACTCTCCCGTTACACACACTGTTATATGTCACCCTGGACTACATTTCCCATGTTCCATTTCACTGATTACACTCTCACCTGTAGTCAATCACACACACTATAAATATGAGACTCTAACCACAGTTCAGGGCCGAGTATTGTTAGTGTTTATCCCTGGGTTAGCGATAGCTACATTACAGAGGCATTGCAATGTTTCCTAAGTCTAGTCTAGTTCTGTTCATTGCATGATTCATCCGTGTTCTGAACCTAGCCTGTTTGCCTCGTCCTGTCTCGCCTGGACTATTGCCCGTTTGCCTCGCCCTCTGGATTATGTTCGCCGTCGATTGACCCACGCCTGTCTCTGGATAACTCTTTCATGTTGCCTATGCTGTACCTGTTATTGCTGTTGACCTATGCCTGTTTTGACCACACCTCTTAATACATCTCTGTAGATGGATCTGCACGCCTCTTGTCTCAGTCTTCCCGTTATAGTGATAGCATAATTATGTTTAATTGTATGGTTACATTTATAATTATATCTTTAATTGTATTTTACTTCTTAATGTGATTATAATTGTTTAATTGTATTATTTTACATTTTTAATGTGATTATGTAATTAGATGTTCAATTGTGTTGTATTTTTTGTTGCATTTTTAATTGTTATATTTTGTATACTTACTATGATGATTAGTTTAATTGTTTTTATATTTTTAATATAGTTATTTAATTATACAATTAAAGTTTTAACTGCAGTGTATTTAAAAAAATGTATGTGATTATTTAATTACATTTTAATAACTGTATTGTATTGTATTTAACTGTATTGTATTGTCATGTTGTTTAATAACACTAACATCCTGGGCAATGATTGATGGCAGCAGATTAAGCACTGCCCCCACCCGTCACAGTGGAAAATTGATAAAAGGCCAATATATAATAGGGGGAAAAAACTATTACAAATCACTTCACAATAAATAATTTCATTATAAATTTTATTGCTAAATTGAATATTGCATTTTAAATTTGTTTTTAATTGATGTTTTTATAAATGTTTTTGGTGATAAAATTGTTGATTTTTTTTATCTATCTTATTCATTTCTCATTTGATTTATTGATGTATCAAATGATTATGGTCCCCCACAAAAAAGAAAATGTTTTGCAGTCACTTTTGGTGTCATTACACATTCTCCTCAGACTCAAGGAGAAAGACAATTTCTCTCAAATGTGTTGGCCCACCAAAAGCCATTCTCAGAAAACCTGCCTGTCTTCCCGAAATGTCTTTCAGGGTCTGTTTTATGGTATTCACTGATTGGGCTGCTTGGATCCCGGGCTGTTGACACGAGTGTTAGAATGGCCCCCCTGCAAGTTTGAACATCGTAACTTCCTGATGAAACCTGCTGCAATCATCCATCTGTTCATGTGCTCCTCAAATGTTTAAACAAGCACTGCATGAATACAAGCACATTCACCGCTGCTGGGTCTCTGCACTGTAAAGCCTATACTTACTGAGACTGTCTTAGCCAAGCAAAGCATACCAACTCATTTTACACCCTTAATTGTCAGCTTAACATCGTGATGTCTGTCAGCCATCGACGATGGACGATGGCATCGTCTATCGGCCCAACCCTACTGTTAATAAGCTCACTGTTCCGACCCTTGGATGCCGTAGGTTCTCTCTCTGTCTTCTGTGTTTCAGATTCCTTGAAATTCTCTATCTGGTCGTGGTGGTCGTCTCCATCCTGGTCATCTTCTGCTCTGCCATGGGTGTCTCTCGTTCTGCTGTAAAGGCCCACAATACGGTCTCTTCCATCATGGTGGTTTACTGCTCTGCTCTGGTGGTCTTCTGCTCCGCCGTGGGGGCCTTCTGCTCCGTCTACTCCGCCGTGGTCTTCGTCTCTGCTAGCGTCTTCCTGGTTTCCAGCTCTGCCGGCTTCATCTTGGCTTCCTGCTCTGCTGGCTCTGCTCTGGTTTCCTGCTCTGCTGGCTCCACCCTGGTTTCCTGCTCTGCCGACTCCGCCTTGGCATTCTACTCTGCTCGCTCTGCCTCAGTTCCGTGTCTCTCCACTGACACATGGACTTGGACTTCCGTCCCTCTCCCTGTTCCACCTCCGCTCCACTGCCTTCCTGGATTTTATAGTGTTTGGAGCGTCTGGAAGCTGCTCCTTGGTGGGGGCTCTGTTATGAATCCTGTCCACGAACTTCCGTATGCTTGCCACAAGAGGTCGCCCTTCCATTACATTGACTCTCCCATTACACACACTGTTATATGTCACCCTGGACTACATTTCCCATGTTCCATTTCACTGATTACACTCTCACCTGTAGTCAACCACACACACATTTACATACATTTACATTTACATTTACATTTAGTCATTTAGCAGACTTACAATTGGGGGATACATAAAGCGATTCTTCTTAAAGAGGCAAACAGACACAAGAAGTGGTTGTAATACCAAGTTCTTAGACATTGTTCAAATAAGTACAAGCTAGAAAGAGAAGGAATAAATAAAGAGAGAGAAACTTTTTTTTAAGTTTTTTTTTTTTTTTATGATGAAGTCAAGTAGCTTCGAAAGAGATGAGTTTTCAGCTGTCGCTTGAAAATTGTCAGGGATTCAGCATTCCGGTTAGGGGTGGGAAGATCATTCCACCAGCAAGGAACAGTGGATGAGAATGTTCTGGAAAGTGATTTTGAGCCTCTCTGTGATGGTACCACGAGGCGTCGCTCACACACTATAAATATGAGGCTCTAACTACAGTTCAGGGCCGAGTATTGTTAGCATTTATCCCTGGGTTAGCGATAGCTACATTACAGAGCCATTGCAATGTTTCCTAAGTCTAGTCTAGTCCTGTTCATTGCGTGATTCATCCGTGTTCTGAACCTAGCCTGTTTGCCTCGTCCTGTCTCGCCTGGACTATTGCCTGTTTGTGGATTACCCGTTTGCCTCACCCTCTGGATTATGTTCGCCGTCGATTGACCCACGCCTGTCTCTGGATAACTCTTTCATGTTGCCTATGCTGTACCTGTTATTGCTGTTGACCTATGCCTGTTTTGACCACACCGCTAAATAAATCTCTGTAGATGGATCCGCACGCCTCTCGTCTCAGTCTTCCCGTTATAGTGATAGCATAATTATGTTTAATTGTATGTTTACATTTATAATTATATTTTTAATTGTCTTTTACTTATTAATGTGATTATAATTGTTTACTTGTATTTTTTACATTTTTAATGTGATTATGTAATTAGATGTTCAATTGCGTTGTATTTTTTGTTGCATTTTTTAATTGTTATATTTTGTATAATTAATATGATTAATTGTTTAATTGTATTTTTATTTTTTTAATATATTTATGTAATTATACAAGTAAAGTTTTAACTGCAGTGTATTTTTTAATTTTTTATGTGATTATTTAATTACATTTTAATAACTGTATTGTATTGTATTTAACTGTATTGTATTGTCATGTTGTTTAATAACACTAACATCCTGGGCAATGATTGATGGCAGCAGATTAAGCACTGCCCCCACCCGTCACAGTGGAAAATTGATAAAAGGCCAATATATAATAGGGGAAAAAACTATTACAAATCAATTCACAATAAATAATTTAATTATAAATTTGAATAAACTGAATATTGCGTTTTAAATTAGTTTTTAATTGATGTTTTTATAAATGTTTTTGATGATCAAATTGTTGATTCTTTTTATCTATCTTATTCATTTCTCATTTGATTTATTGATATATCAAATGATTATGGTCCCCCACAAAAAAGAAAATGTTTTGCAGTCACTTTTGGTGTCATTACACATTCTCCTCAGACTCAAGGAGAAAGACAATTTCTCTCAAATGTGTTGGCCCACCAAAAGCCATTCTCAGAAAACCTGCCTGTCTTCCCGAAATGTCTTTCAGGGTCTGTTTTATGGTATTCACTGATTGGGCTGCTTGGATCCCGGGCTGTTGACACGAGCGTTAGAATGGCCCCCCTGCAAGTTTGAACATCGTAACTTCCTGATGAAACCTGCTGCAATCATCCATCTGTTCATGTGCTCCTCAAATGTTTAAACAAGCACTGCATGAATACAAGCACATTCACCGCTGCTGGGTCTCTGCACTGTAAAGCCTATACTTACTGAGACTGTCTTAGCCAAGCAAAGCATACCAACTCATTTTACACCCTTAATTCATTTTCTGAATGTGGAGAAATAAACTTGTTGCTTCCACAGCAAAAAGGCACTGCTTCAGTTTGTATTGTATGATCCCGCCTCATCGTTTTAAAATACCAGCTCTCTTTAGTGAAAATTACATGTTATATAAAGCCAATATTTGGGACCACACATAATTTTTGGTTAGATATTCAGGCTTTTGTCCTTTCTTGCTGGCGTAAATCAAAATTCTTAACAGTTGGGAATTGGACAATTTTGGACCAAACTGTCACAAGCAATGAAATGCAACGTATTTTAAATGTCTAGAAATTTCAAAAATGAAACCATTACCATAAAACACTTTTCTCATTTAAATAACCACATATACTGTAGGACTACTTGAAATCTTATTTACAGTTATTTACAGTTTTGGAGTGCTTTTGAACCAATCACATGAGCTATAAATGTCATGTGACTAAACACATGAAGCGGCAGGAAAATGACCCCTGAGGGTTTATGAAGGAACTGCAAGGGTTTGTAAGTTTGTATTATTTTACTGTATACTGAATTATTGGTTTGTGTAAAAAAAGTGTAAAATAATAGTACAATACTGTATTATGTGTAAAAAATAAATACTGTAATACTAAATATTTTATTTTTAAAAGTGTCATAATTTAAAATTACAATAGGTAATAATAATTTAAAATGTGAATACAGTATTAGCAATTGCAAAAATAAAATAACAATACAATATAAATGTTTAATTCTCATATATAAACATTCATAGTCCTACAAAATTCATTGTATTTCAAAGGTTAGCATTACTTAAAAAATGCATGTCAAATCTGTCACATTTAGATGACAAAAAGTTTGTTTGTCACATTTAGATGACAACAAGTTTGATATTTACTGGATTAAAGGATTTGCAAGTTATACTCTTATTTGAAAGGCCAGTATTTGTCTGGCATGATGGACATTCTTTTCTCAAATGCTCTCAAATCTGTGTATTGTGAGGCTGCTTTGAGCCAAGCCAGCGCTTCTGGTCTCATGCTCTGGTTGGGTCTCTGTGTCTCTTCTCACCAGCCTGTGAATACTCATGTGTTTGCTACACAAATATGCCAAGACCATCAGTGCCTGACAGCTTTGATCTATAGCGGCTCAGGCCATCACAGGCCCTGTGGAGATACTTAAACATGCAAATGTGAACTCAACATCCAAATGAATGCAAAGGCTTTTCATAATGACTGCAAATAATACACAAGAGTTGGCTTTAAAGTACAATCATAATCATATATAGGACCAATTTTGCACTGAAATGTCAATATCAAACTTGTTTCATGTAAATAGAAACTGGTTTATCATTTTCTGTTACATCCTGTGCCATGACCTTACAGAATGACCCTTTGATCCCATCCCAAATGCTGCCAAGGTCTTCACAGTCGAGTCCACACTTTGGAAATGTAATGTTGTGTAGAGTTTCTATCAGTGTGAACTTGGCAAAATGGCAGATAGCAAGTGCACATGAGCACCTTTCAAAATCATAAAATGATAAATGGAACACGCTCATGGACTTCACAGACACGTGTAAGCAAGGGTCATCGCAACTCTGGAAGATAGAGAGTTCACATAATGTCAACCATTTGGGACAGGACCTTTGAAAAGCAGGTTACATGATTGTCAAATACACTTTAAGTTTACAGTGTGACTACAGTGTTATTTTAGTATTATTTCTATACTATTATGATATATACAATTATTATATAATATTTGAATTAAGGCCTGGTCACACCGAGGATGATAACGACAATGGTAAAGATACATTTTTAAAAATCATTCTAATTTTGTGAGAATAGTGATGTTCACACCAAAACTGTAACAATAAAGACACAAAGGAACATTATTGGTGGGATCACTTTCAGAACGATTTTTCCAGCTAAGGAACGCTAAAAACATTGACGATAAACAATAAAGCCAATCAAACAATAAATCCAATCAAAATCCACCCGACTTGGATTGCTGTGCGTGCACTTATAATAAACTAAATATTATTGTGTGGATGCAGGACCTAATATAACAAGTTAACGTTATAGCTATCCTTTATAGTATCGGGTCTTGTGTGAATGAGTCTTTAGATTTATTTTACATTTTAATTTTAGTTTAATTTCGTTATGTGCTTTTATACGGAGCCCCACACATGACATGCAGGGGGAAACATGAAGCCTGTGCACCATGGTTTAATTATCGTCCCATCGGTTTACTAAATCGTGCACCCAACTTGCTTTCCTTACTCATTAAATAGTTTGCACGATATAATAATTTGTTCACTTGATTTGATTCAACTAAAACGTGGCCACAATTTAGCAATGTTGTGTGCACAATTTACTTAAGAGGAGGGATCGAGTTAGTAAGTTGTGCGCACGATTTAGTAAAACGAGGGAACAAATTATTATATTTTGCACACGATTTAATTCTTTCCCCCCTGCATGTTATGAGCAGGGCACCGCACTTTTTTCATTTTTATTTTTTTTATGTTTTTTTATTAACTTTAATTTATTATTTTTCATAATTTTTTTAGTCCATTCTCTATTTTTATTTCAGTTAGTTCCACAGCAACTTTTCAAATTTGTATCGAATAATTGTATTTTCTTTGGATTTCAGCTTTATTTAAATGAACGCTAACTAGTTTAATAGTTTTAGTTTTAGTAAACAAAAACAATTCTTGTAATTTCTAGGCCACTACTGGCACCGGAACTGCAAAAATAATGACTATAATAATTCAAACCGTTTTTATGAAAGCTGGTCATACAAACAGATAGCTCCAGCGTTAACTCATGCCACTGGTTCAGCCAATGTTTCCATGTCAGACTGAAAGTGTTGATTTTCTGACCCAAGTCATCCATAAAGGGAAAAATATTTGAGGTAAAAGCTATGGACCGTGAAACCTATTTTGGCTCAGAAAATCTGTTAATACTGTCTGTATTTATTCCATAATATTCCATTTTAATATTGCTCTTCGTCACAGGTATAAATGTAATGTCCTGAATGTAAAGGTCATCCAGAGGGCTCACGGTTTGCAGCACTGACAAAGCTAGACTGAATTATAAATCCATACATTTGCCATTATTCCAACAAGGATTTACTTTTTTTTGCAAAGCTAAGTGTCAGTAGACTGCACATGAGATAATATAACAGTATGGTGTATCCTGGTACAAATGTCTGGGGGTCAAGGGTCATTTCAAATATGAAAGCAGAGTTTATAAGAAGTGTTCACACGATCCCCATTATAATAAACAAATACACATATGAACAGAGTCTTGTGTCCAGCCTCAAAAAGATGGGGAAGTATACACTGCTGTCACAACACAGTAAATCACAGCATTAAAAACATGCATTTCACATGGGACTCAAAGAGTTGAGCTGCAGTGCTAGGAAGAATTCAGCCAGACCCAGTGCTGTTTGCATTCTGACAGCCGAGCTCAAACACAGGCAAGTGTTAAACCAAGCCACTCAGGTGTCTGTGGTGTGGTAAACATGGTAACATTCTGCTGTTTTTTAAACATAAGCATTTTGGATTCCGGAAAACCCTAAAAGATTATAAAGTTAAGGAAATGGTCCAAATTGACAACAAAAAATATATATATATATTTGGTTACAGTGCATTTACAGTTGAATGCATTCTGGAGGGTTTCAGAGAAGAAATTTGCAGCTTGTATAAATGCTTTAGCATTTTCTTCTTCTTCTACTTCGATTATTATTATTATTATTATTATTATTATATTTTGGTACAAATGTGTGTTTTATGTGAGAAGTGGGAGCAGATGGCGAATGTTTGTATTCATAAATTTCCCTGTTATAATGTTTTGTTTCTCATATTCCTTTATAAATCCTGTTACATACACAGTTATAACAGGAATTAATTTCGAAATTGAAAACATGTTTGGAAAGTAATTTTGAAAATTAAAAAAATAAAATAAAAGGATCTAGCCAATAAAAGATATAAGATATATACAGTTATAAAGTTATGTAGTAAATATCAAGTATATATTTTTTACACATATTACGATATTAGTAATATTTTATATACGGATGCGCATTTTATTAATAATGACTTTTATTGGTGTCATTGTTAATGACAGAAAGTTCAAAAGAACATTCTATTTTTAAAAATAGAATCTTTTGTGACATTATAAATGTCTTTATTGTCACTTTTTACCAATTTAATGTATGCTTGCTGAATAAAAGCATTCATTTTATTAAATAATAATAATAAAAAAAACTCACAAAAATAAACAATTACATTTATGTATAGAATCTTGACGGGTTTCAGTGATTTCCAGACTTTAAGTTTAAACATGCTTCCTTCTTTAAACATGCTCAGACAAAAAAGGTGTGTTTAGGTGAATGCAGTCCACTGGGTGTATTCCTAGAAAAGTGACCCTCCTGCCAGAGCTTTTCAAGAAACACATTTTAATTAGTAAACACTACCTGGTAATAAGGCCAGCTGACCTTTTTGGTTAATTGCAGATTTTTGTCCTGTTTGAGGTCCTCTTTGGTCTGAAAAGACAAATACAGTTTGATCGGGCCACAGCCAAAGATAACAGCAGTCATGGTTTCTTGGCCAACCTGTGCTTGTGCACTTGGCTCACTGCTGCATTTGGCAGGAGACCACTGCCTTTCATGGGCCTTTTACTATGATCTCTATGAGCCACTAATAATGCTAATGACCATGAGGGGGCCTGCTTCACATCAAACACACATACACTCGTGTAAATAGGCCAAGAGGGAAGCTTGTGAATTTGCTGAACCAGAAACAGTGTTAGTGATCCATCAAGAAATAATATCGTTTATAATCAAGAAATAATAGAAAGAATAAGCAAGTATTTATTCAGAAATACATAATTCCATCGACAATAAAAAAATCTAATTATTTTAATTAAAATTATTTCAACTATTCATGAGGGCTGCATCTTGATCTCTGCACAATTTTTTTTAATAATAATAATAAAGCATCAAAAATTATGTTTTAATACTCTGATACTAATATCATGCAATACCATATATCACATCACATCAATATCATTGTGCATTTAATATAACTTCAGTAAAAATTATCTGCACACACCCACACCCACAACACACACACACACACCCCACACACACACCCACACACAACACACACACACACACACCACACACACACACACACACACCACACACACATTACCTTGCAAAAACACTTGGTATAGGTCCCTTTGGGGAACAAGCATTAACAATAATTCATTGTAATACACATCTATTAAATGAGATGGCAGTAAGGTTTATTGATATAAAGAATTCACCGAGGACCTCTGTTTTCTCAGCAAGGTCCAAAACCATTGCTTTGGCAAACTCAAAACCAAGCTATTTTCCACTGTTTAATTTCCAGTGTTTAATTCTTAAACTAAACTCTAACAAGCTGCACTCATCAGCTCCAAGTCTACTCAATATAAACTCGACTGTTTCAGCAGCTTTCACTGTCCCTCAGACGTCAACAGCGCCTGTGTCATTTACCTTTACATTTACAGTATTTTCTTGGCAAGCTATTTCTTACCAAAAACAATATGAGAATATTTTGGTTTGTGAATACTTTAGTTACTAGCTATGAATAAAATCAGGCACAATCTACACTACACATTATAATACAGCATCAAAGCAATCATGGTGATACTTTACTTTTCAGAAGAATCACATTTTTTTGAGGTTCTACTGTATGTGAGTAGTGTGTACTTCTATTATATATCTTACTTTGTGTTCCGAAGATGAACAAAGGTCTTACAGGTTTGGAACGACATGAGGGTGAGTAAATAATGACAGAGTTAAACATTTTTGGGTGAACTATCCCTTTAAAATCACATGTAGTTAAAATATAAAAAAAAAAAGTTAAAATAAAGTTCAAGGAAGTTCACCAAAAATGGAAAACTGCTTAAAATGTAATCAACCTTAGGACATCCAAGATGTAGATGACTTTGTTTCTTAATCGGAATGGATTTATTTAGCATAACATCACTTGCTCACCTCTGCAGTGATGGGTGCCATCAGAAAGAGAGACTCCAGTCCATCAGTTAACATCTTGTGAAGTAAAAAGCTGCGTGATTGTAAGAAACAAATCCATTTTTAAATGGCTTTTAACTTACCAGCCACTTCTGGGCCAAATAGGAGTACATATTCCCTAATATTCTTCCTCAATGAAATAATGTTAAATCACCTGTTGTCCTCTTACATCAAAATCCACATATGTATTTGTTTAGAATTGTTTTCGCTTGTAAATGGTGCTTGATCTCCTGATTCAGATGGGGCGAATTTTCACTGGTGAAAGTAATATTATGGTACGAGGACCTGATTTTCGCTATAAGCCAATACAAAATCTGGATTATTGTGATTTTTTTTTTTATCAGTTGTTTGGACTCTCATTCTTATGGCAACCATTCACTGGAGGATCCTCTAGTGAGCATGTAATGAAATGCTAAATTTCTCGAAATCTTGGATGGCCTGAGGATGAGTACATTTTCAGCAAACTTTCATTTTTGGGTGAACTGTTCCTTCAAAGTCTTTGTTTTAGAGAACCTGGCTTATTCACAAGCAGAAGACACTCTTTGCAAACGTCACGGTGATAAAGCCCTGCAGACATCTCAGCCATGCACGTGCATTTAAATCACGCTGACAGGATGTAGTCCAAGAGAAAAAGGGTTTCACTATCTTAAAATCACGCCAGACGTATCAGCTTCATGGGTCACTGCAGAAAATGGAAATTTAACAAAGGTGTTTAATAGATGTTTGGCTTGGCTGTACAGAATGCAGCGTCCTGGAGTTCATTAGATAATGCAGGTGAGTGGAGGTCTGGCATAGCCCTTGATAGCTCTCAGCCCACCGAGCTTGAGTGCTTGCGTATTGAGGATAAACTTCTGGGCAGAGTCGGTGTGAACAGTCACTGTGGTCATGAAAACCCAGTTTTACGTTATATTACTGGCTCTGAATGCAGCTGTTTATTGTCTTTAGTTCAGACGTTAGATAAGCCACATAATTCATATTGGTTTCTTAAAAATGACATGTCCACTGTGGTGACCTCTTACCAGAACTTCTTGGATACGCTTCAGTCCTCTCATAATTTATGTTAGTATGGTAAAAGTTGAGTGTTTTTCCTAATTTATTTTGCACTCTAAAGTGCCCTCGTAATTTCTCTTACCTTCCTACTCTTCCAGCTGAAATCTCTTGAAAACCATATTTCAGAACAAATACTGTCTCCACTCTCCCGTCTGGCATGGAGTGGTATGGAACTGAGGGATTCCTGCGCAAATAAAATGACAATATACAAAGGATTCAGAGAGGATGAATTGCAGACTAAGTGAGATACTGTGGTCATGCATTCTTGCAGGCACATTGTGGGCATGTGCTCTGACAGCCTCATATAAACTGTCACCATATACCATAGAAACAGTACATTCTGCACCATAATACACATCATCAGCCAATCCAGAGAGATATTGAGCATGGAATGTGCCTCGGATGGTGTGAGATGTGTTAACAGTGGGATATTTTCAGTTTTCACGACCCTATTCTTCTGCCAAAAACAGAGTTCAGGCATTTGCTGCTAGCAATTGGCAAATTACAAAATGTAATATTTTACATAATCAAAAACTAGATCATTGTTTATTCTTTATATACAGGTATGGCAGTCTCTCAAAAGTCAATTATACACTGTGAAACAAACTAAAAACACTCCAAGATATTAGCTATGATTAGGAAATTATTTAATTTGGTTCCAGAACATCACAGTCATATTAATATTCAATACAATTCTATAAACAAGAAGTTAAAATCATTAAGTTGATCAACAAAAATAGTTCCAGAAGAAACCATGAAGATTTGCTTGTCGCTAAACAACACTCTGACTGGACTGGAATGGAGCAACAGTTATTATTCTTCAAGTTCAAAGCTATACTCGCGCTATGTTTTCCATTTTCCGTTCTCAGCACGCGGCCTTCAAGTGGAGTTGGAAATTTTGTATTTACAGTTTCGAGTTGGTGAATGACCAAGCTAAATCATTTTAACAAGTGAGAAGCCTGGAAATATGAATGATACCCTGAATGAGTGTGACGTCGGAAGGGGGGGTTTAAAAAATGACGGCAGTCAAACCTGAATCAAAAATGAACGATTTTGCAGAGTATGTATGTACTTATTTATTTAGGTGTCACTTACAAAATAGCTGGCACATAACAAATAGCTTCAAGCTAAATAAATGTTTAATAATAAGCTAAGTGATAAAAATGAGAATGATAAACTTAAAATAGCTTACAATAAAAATGATAGAATCTCCGAACTGAATCATAGAAAAACATTTATTGAAAAGTAGGCCTAAATATTTTTAAATATTCGCAATTACGTTAATGTATTTTAATTTCATTTGGTTATGGATTATATGGATAATGTTAATAATAGTCTATTGAAATTCAAAATGGTGAATTTTGACAGAACACTCGAGTAACTCGCCGGATATTAGCATCAGACGTCAACAGTTGTCAAACATGAATTGTTTAACCAAAGACTATAGCGATACAAAGACGGTTCACTCCTATACTATAGCCTATGTTAAATGCCACTAGGGCTGTAGAAACTGCAATGTGCAATATGGCGGAATAGTCCCCCCATCTTCTAAATGAAAGAGCCAATCGCTGATTGGTAAAGTCATTGAATCACTGCAGCAGCTGTTAGATGCTCCGGTTCCCATAGAAACCTGAGGTTAGACCAGCCAATGCGCATGCACAGTCTTAAGCATGTTATGACTGCACGTCTAGCCTGAAAGAATAAGCTTTTTAAACGCTATTTGAGCATAAGAAACAACATTCATGGGGCAGTTCATTTCAGATTTTGTTGCTGATTTAAAATATATAATTTAATTGCATTCAGATTTCAGGATTTCCCCATTTACTTAGATAGGACTTGGTCTTGTTTGACGTTGCAAATATGGCCGCCGAGTGAACAGACTTTCCTTGAAAGGGACTTTGGTTTAATTACTTAGATCTTACCTTGCTCTCAGTAAAGCATACCTTCTTTGATTTAATTGGCCATCTCAACCTTTTTGAAATTGACAAGCACTGTTAGACCGCTGTGTCAGACCATCCAAAACATTTACGTTTTAAATCAATTTTGGTAATGGACCGCAACAGAGCAGCATCAAAAATATCAAGTTTCTCAGTCAAAATGTATATGTTGTCAAATGTTGCACAATATGGCTCATTACCACAATTCAAACTGGTTACGGTTTTATCTCAGTTAGACAGTGCATGACACTGCCTGCCAAGATTGACTGCTGATTGAAAATTCAGTGTTTCAAACAATAAGCTACAGAAAAGTGCAGGTGGTGCATTTTTAAAGGTCATCTATTTAGAATAGCATACCATATCTTCCATAAAATCAGTTCACAAAGTGTAACAGATCGGCCAGGCTCCACCACCACCCAATAACAACGATCCCTCTCACCTGAGTTCTGAGCACCTGCACCTGTCACCAATCAAGCACCTCATTACCAGCCTGCATAAAAGCACACACCTCAGACACCCTCACTGTCTGGTCTCGTATACACGTAGAGGACTCAATGACTTTGCTACTACTGCCATTTGAATACTTCCTGCATTACTTACCACCTGTGTTCCTCCTAGTGTCTCCTCGTCTCCTGTTCCTCCTAGTTCTCGGATCGCTGAGGTGTGTGCTCCTCCTGCCTGCATTCCAGCTCCTGTACAGCCAAAGACCCGGATTGCCCCGCTCATCATTTCCTTCGGACTATTCCCTCACCATCACAACCTCTGAACCCTACCCCAGTACTCTCTGTGACCCAATAAACCTATTTGATATAAACTAACCTGTTGCGTCTTTTGACACTTGGATGGAAAATAAATTTAATTCACAGTGGGAAAATACATGAACTCAATACCCTCTTGTTTATTTACAGCTTTAAGGTTTTAGTGTTTACACTTCCCAACTCCAATAAACAAGGTGGACCACAGCCACACTGCCATGAGTATGGCTCAAGACCTCACAGCCAAAGCCAAAAATGAGTTTTGAGTCTGTGAATAGCTTCTTCATTCTCTCCACTTGTGCAGGGATTTAACATTTTCTGAAGTGGGAAATGCAGCCTAAACTCCCATCATGCAATGCTAGCATTCAATGCTAGAATTACAATTGCTTTTGGCCTAGTAAAACTGTGACAAGAAAATTGGTCTATTGAGACTTGTTAATCACCTTTTTCAGATACAAAGATAATGTCCAGGCTTTCCTTTGGTGAGCTCATTAATCTTAACCAGCAGAACATAATCTTGGAAAAAGCTAAATGGCTTGATAATGGATAATAAAATAAACTCTTCCCCAAAGGAACAGTTTAAAAGTATTCAAAGTCCACAGAAAATAACATGCTACTGCCCAAAAGACTTTAGACAGTTATTATTCCTTACAAAATAGTTGAATGTTGGGCTGGGAAGATTAATGGATACCTGTAGGGCATGATAAGGATTGTACTGTTCCATCCAAACTAAAGAAATTATGCTTATTAATTAGGTTAATATCATCAAAAGAGGACACAATGGGAATGCTGCACCGTTTCTGAGAAAAATCTTGTATATGTAGAGTATATATATAATTTTAAGAAGAAGCGTTTTTCAAAATAACTTCTTTTGTATTCCACTATGACATTCAGATCACAGTTAACTGTATTTAGGCTTTTGGTGCACTTAAGATATCCTGATAACAGAGATGTTTGCAGGCTGGAAGGACAGGATAACATTGAGAAATACACCCTGGATGACCATTTAGTCAGGCGTTTACTTAAGAAATCTCGTAAATCAAACAACATCAGTCCATTTATCATTAGGACCTACTTGCATTTGTGAGAAAAACTCCCCAAACATCAACAGTGGCAGTGTGACCTAATTTAATACAATTGAACATTTTAACTGGGTTTTGGAAATGTGGAAACGTCTTCAGAGAGCTGTAGTGTGAACTTCTCCATGCTATGTGCACTGAGAGGATGTGTATTTGTGTAACTGCATGAATGAAACCAAAATTTTATGCTTCATCCATTTTAGAGCCTAAGTCTTTGTGGCAGCTTGCGTCACTGTGCCACAGGCTCCCCAAGAATAACAGATATGTTGCATTTTGGGATTGATGTCAATCAGTACCATTGTTTTTTTGGTAAATGCTACCATTATGAAATAATCTTACCAGCTATAAGTGCTTGTTGATTAGCTACAAAGATAAAATCATGTTCTATAGAATTTGCATTCTATGACTGCTTTATATTAATTCTACTTTGAAAATTAGCATTAAACCTTCAGATTCAGCTGTTTTGAGTATCATTACAGTATGATTCACTATAGTAAAAGGCAATAATGACATTTAACAAAATATGACTTTTACAGTATATTGTTTAAAAGTCTGGGGTCAGTAACTTTGATTTAAGAAAGTAATACTTTTATTCAGTAAGGATGGATGAAATTGTTTAAAAGTGACTGGATAAACATTTACAGACTATTTCTGTTTGAAATAAATGCTGTTCTTTTGATTTCTATTCATCAAAGAATCCTGGAAAAAAATCTATCACAGTTTCCGCAAAATATTGCACTACCGCTTTCAACATTTATAATAGTGGAAAATGTTATTTGAGCAGCAAATCCGCATATTAGAATGATTCTGAGGGCATTACACTGAATACTAAGTATGGCTTGCTGATATTCATCGTTGCCTCCGGATAATTCCTATTAAAATATTTAAACCAGTTATTTTAAATTGTAATAATACTGCACTATATTACGGTTTTCTCTGTATTTTTGATCAAATAAGTGCACACTTAATGAGCATAAGAGACTTTCTTTCTTTCAAAAACATTTGAAAAATCTTACAAACTTGTATGCATTTAATTTACATGGAAAATACAAACTGTAAAACTGAAATAATAGCTATGCTTAAAAACATTTATATTATTATTTTTATGTTTCTGTCCATTTAAGAATTTACCTGACACACATTAAGACTGTTAAAGTCTACTGTTGTTATGTTAATGCGGGTTTAGCTACCCTTTTGGGGCCACAACTGGTTTTCTCATCATCTGTAGCTGGAGGGGCTCCCCGTTGGGTGAGAACAAGCCTCATACGTACATCTTGGAGAAAACTTTTTTTTTTTTTTAAGTCAACGACTTTACCAAAGCCACAAGAAGATGCCCATGCAGGAGACAAGTATAGTAAATAAACAACCTCAAAAAGCTTTTTTTCACATGTATGCATTCGTAATGGTAATATTTATCCAATAATCTTCGTCATTAACCCCACAGATGTTGGTCACTCATGTCAGCTGATGAAAGTGGTCTTGAATGAATGGAATGTTTTTTTGGGGAGGTTAATAGAATGTTCTTTCAGCGTTTTACGTCACTACCACCCACAGTTTTCCTTAACATATGGACGGTTAAATATAAGTGTTTCCTTGTCTGCCTCTTGATGACAAGGGTCAATTCATTGACACTCACTTCTTAAAAATCACATGACTAGATCCCAAACAATGGCGTAGCCTTGCAATAACAACACTGGACTAAAAAATATATAGTTGCTGAGTCTAGCATGCTGACATTAAACTGAATTTGACCGGGCAAGGTAAAAGTTTGATTTGGCAAGATGGGAAACTACTTGTTGATTTGGAAGGATGCACAATGTTACATAAGCAGTTGTAGAGTAGACATACTTGACTTTTTTTTTTTTCAAATTGGCTTGAATAAGATACCATATTGATATTTTATCATGGCTAAAGACTGACCTTTTCTATATTGCAGATGGGCCCTAACATTCTTTCTCTGCTCCTGCCAGTGGAAGTAGACTAATGGATGTGTGCTCTATGCATGATAACATCACAAGCCAAATTTTGGAAATATCCAGTATTAAGAAATATGAAACGATCAGAGTATACATAAATCCTCCCATACAACTCAATTTCAGTTGTTAATTGTGGGAAAAGAAAAGTAAGCTTTATTGGATAATCTGTTTTACATATGATATCCATTGCTGTTAGAAGTAAAGCAGTCCTGCTGAGCAGATCATCAAACAAGCACAAGTCTCCATCACCAGGTGCCAGTAAAAATAAAGACTTGTCAGGCAATATAGCCTATGTTAAATGCCACTAGGGCTGTAGAAGCACATTCTTATGCATTTACCTCAGAGCTAAAGCAGAGCTGCATTACTTTAAGTTTTCAAAATCGTGATTTATGGTACACTGCCAGTTAAAAGTTTGAGTACTTGACTAAATTTATGCTTCTCAAGATGATCAAAAGATCGAAAGTCTACGTTAAATACTTTAAATAAGTTTTAATGACAATATAAACTGTCAATAACCATCCAGGTGGTTTAAAAACCATCCAGGTTAGATACTCTGCAGGTTAGATATTTTGCATGCTTTGATGAAGCTAAAATAAAAAATAGCTTTTATTTGTTTAACATTGTTTTGGCTATAGTTTCCAAAGTTTAATTTGTGTTATTTCATAGTTTGCTATTACTTCTTAGTTATTGATTTGACTGTTATTACAATACTAATAAACTATTATATATACTATTACAATATTATTTATAAATATGTTAAATTAGCGTTAATTTTTACATTTTTAGTTTATTATTTTAGTTTAAGTTTCAGTAATTTTTTTTGTATGCTGTCTTTTTATTCATTTTTTAAATGTTATTTATTTAATAGCATTAGATTTAGTTAACAATACCAACACTGGTATATGGCACTATATACAGTTTGCCTATACAGGATCACCACTTGTAGGCCAACATGTGGTCAACAGGTCTGTATGAATGTATTATATTCACTTTATTGTATTTTTTCCAGTAAGAAGTGAAGAAGAGGGTTTTTCCCACTGTGCAAAGTGAATGTGTCATCCTATGCCATGCAAAAAAGAAAAAAGAAATTATAAATGAAAGAAACACCTAACAGCAGTCTTTTCAAAATGGCAAGTTATCAAAAAAAGAGCAGCAAGAAAATTCGTCACACCACCATTGTGGATTCAAATGATTTAAGCAGTTATTTTTAAAAGGAAATTCTTGAAAAACTATGCAATGGATTAGAGTTTTCCAACCTATACGCCAACGTCATGTGCCATTTTCAACAAAACATGCTTTATAAAGTGATCATTTGTATATCTGATATATTGCACATTCAACTAAACATCCCACTAAAATTGTCTTTTTATGTTAAATTTATATGCATGGATCACAACCTGGAAAAATATATTTGCAAACAATGGCAAAGACAAATACCAAAGGTGCCATTACTACATGAAGTAGTATGACAAGCATGTGCCGTCTGTCTTTTTATACAACTTACAGGTGCACTAATTCATTATTTCCACTTGAAACTGTTTTACACTGAAAGGACTGACTTGTACTTTTGACAAATATGTTTACAAATGCATGGTGGCTGCCATGTTGAGATCACATGACCAGTCAAACACACTTTCAGTTGCTGAATCAATTCATTATGGGTATAAAAAATACCTCTGCAAATGGAGTGTTTTAAGGGTTGCATTCCCCCTAATTTTTTATGCCCTTTCCTCACTCTGTCAAATTTCCCTCTGTCTCTTTGACTCAGATGTAAGTCATTGATTATGTTGCACAAGTGCCCGCAACTAATTACTAATTGGAAAACCCTAAACCCTTGATCACTTGGAATCTGCTATAAAGTTGATTTATTATTTACATTTTTCCCCCTTACAAATTTGTTTGATGCAGCATTCTATAGAGCTATGCTTGGGCTATTTTAAATATCTTACAAATGATTTCATATATCATAGTGTTGCATTGTGGTATACGGAGCTACCTGAAGTGTATGAAGTAGACTCGCTCCCTTGGTCAAAATCAAGGGTTCCAGGATCTCTCCATATAAACTTCCCTCGTCCACTTCATGATGTGGAACGCACTCAAATTGCAAGTGGGGATTCCCATGAGGGGAAGTGTTTATGAAAGATTGCAAGTGTGTGTCTAAAAATGTGTCTAACGTCTGCGCTTGCTTGGCCATTTGTTGCGGAGAAAGTAAGGAAAGTGTGTTCAAGCGCCATCAGAAAACAGTGTAAAGAAATAGTCTTGAGGGGAGAAGAGTCCTGGACTCGCCAGCGGGCCCAACGTCCTCCGCCCCCCCCCGTTTAAATAAAGTATGTTAAAAGCAGGTGGTTAAAGTGTATTACGGTCTAAGGAGTTTTAACCTAGCATTGCAGTTGTCGGGTCCTTATGGTAAAGGATTTTTTTGTTTTGGTTTACTGTTGTAGTGTAGAGTAGTTAGTAGAGGAGCACGCAGAAATGGGATTGTTGTGTTTTAAAAGACCATCGACCTTTTCCCCTTCTTACCAATTGTTGCATCTCCCACGGTGTGTGGTGGGGGCAGGCCACCGGCCAACAGGATAAGTATCGCTTTATTTCCCTTTCTACTACTTGTTTCGCTTGGTTTCAGTTGTTTATAACCATTTCTTACTATGGGTAAGTAAGTTTAGCATGTGTGTTTGGCAGTGTTATTTTTTAGGATTACTGATAAACTACTGTCATTTGATTTGTATTATTTGTATTTGTTATTTATTTAAATTTTAGTTAAATTATGTCTGAATTTATTATGTCTGTATAGGTCTTTTATTAAGTTTTTAGTTTTATTTAATTTGAGTTATTTTAATACTTCAACAAACTAAATGGAAATTAAATAATATATATATTGAATTTATAAATGTGTATGTAAATACAGTAACAGTATAGATGTATGTGTGTGTGTTGTCAACAGACAGTATGTAGTGTTTTTTGGGGTTGGCTTAGATTTTTTTTTTTTTTTTTTAATGTTATTTTAGAATAAGCTACTTTAATCTATATTTGTTATTTAATATTTTTAATTGTTTTTAGCTTTATTTTATTTAATTTTTTGATTTAAATGTTTTAGTTTAGAAATGTTGTATGCATTTGTCATTTTATTTAATCTCTTTATTTTTAAAATGTGTATAGGTAGTATTTATAAAGTTTTAGCTTTTAGTTTTGGATCTGTTTTTAGTTGTTTTAATACTACAATTGATTGCTTCTGTTGTTCTCATTTGTAGGTCGCTTTGGATAAAAGCGTCTAATAAATGACTAAATAAATAAAGAAATAAAATAAATAAAAACAAAGTGGAACGCAGGCCAAATCTGCTTTTATAACATTTTCACTGCAGTGCTGCCTCCACACTAGTAGGTGTCACTGTAAAGTCCAAGACTACTGCTGTATTGGCTGTTAATGAATGTGAATAAGAGCCAGCAATGGTCTGTTGAGACATGGGAATTCATTCGGTGCAATGCTCATAGTACATGCTAGCGATTTTACTTTGGTTACCATCATTATTGCGGTGCATTATGGGATTGAACGAGTGCGCTTAATAATGTCAACTATTGTTTCGGACACCTACAATTGGCTGTCCCCTAAAAATGGTGCACTATATAAGACATTCTTATCCCTAACAATAATAAATGGCATGCAATATTCAAATATCATCTCTAAATAATCTGTTTAAGAATATGTGTAATTAAGGATCTCTATGATAAATTAACTAAATCCCTTTAGCTCTCCCACTATATACATGACATAGCTGCTGATGCAATTAAGCTATTGGAGATACTTGCTGTTCGTGAAATCTCTTTGTGACGTTAGTCCTTTTCTGAGTTTGTTTATTTAATGACTAAAAGTTTCAAGAAACGGTTTTGTTCATCATTACTGGATGCAGTTGGTCATCACAACGTGAACCCTCATACAACAAACCATAGACCAGAAAGTGTTCAGTCACAGCAGAGGTTTCCCAAACTATGACGGAGTTCTCTTATCTTTGTTAACTGATGAAATGTTTTGCTTTACTACTATTTTTACCATGTTTGGAGCTTTGGAGTCTGCTTTTCCTGGCTCCAACTCCAGATTACTACAGTTACTGAGGTTTATTTGACGATGGGAATGAGTTCAGAGAAATCTCTCCCCAGACTGTTCTGTTTGTGTTAATGTCACTGAGGGAAATGGCTTCTCCAGTGCATTTAAAGCGATGTTAGGTAGGTTTTCTCTCAGGTACCTCAGTCCTTGATGCATATCGGTATCGAATAAAAACCATATAGAGAAGACCAACATGTAGATTAACTTTTTAATATTATATTTTGTTTTATTTCAGCTTTATTTCAATGAACAAAAATTACAGTATTAGTTTTAGTTAACAATAACTACACTGGTATATTGCACTATTTATTGTATGAATATATAGTATAGGGTCACCGCTTGCAGGCCAACTTGTGGTCAACAGGTCTGAATGACTGTATGTTTTCACTTTATTGTCTTTTTTACGATAAGAAGTGAAGAGAAGGGTTCTTCCCACTGTGAGAAGTGAATGTGTCATCCTACTCCATGCAAAAAAGAAAAGAGAAATTATAAATGAAAGAAACACCTAACAGCAGTTTTAGTTATCAAGTTATCAAAAAAAGAGCAGCCAGAAAATTCCTCACACCACCACTGTGAATTTAAATGATTTAAAGGTTTCAAGGTTTTAGTAAACCTTTAGTCATGTTTTTCAAAATATCTACAACATCCTTATTATAACATACAGGTTCATGACAAAACAAGTCATTAACTGTGACTTTCTGTGACTTTCTTTTAGTGTGGTTCCATCTGGATTTACTATGGGTGTGATGTTCAGGGTCATAGGTCAGCTAAAGGTTTGTCATTCTAACAGCACAGAGGGATACCTCAGGGTCCCAGCTTTCTGGAAGGGAGAGAAAAAACAGGCACAAGGAGTAAAAGGTGGCTTAACAGAGACAACTAAAGAGTGTCATCAACATTTAAAACCCACTATATAACAAGTAGTAAAATATTGATACAGTGCAGTAATATGTCTATAGCACCAAATGCTAACATATTTTTGGTTTCAGATATGGCCCTGACCACCAAAAACTAACTTCAGAGACTGCAGAGACCTATTTATTTTATGATAACTGGTAGATACCACTGGCTCCGCTGTGTGGGAAAAACATCTATAAAAGATCATACCTTTTTCCTCTGTGCATTTTCACTGTATTCAGAACACCTGTATAATATGCACCTATATTTATAGACTAAAAATATGAATGCATTAGCTATTTATCAACATTTAAGCAAGTGCCAGCAACTTTTAGTGCATTGTCAATGCACTTAAAGGCCATAGAAAGAACAAGGAAGATTTTTTGACATCTTATAGCACATCAATAAAACATCAATAGCACAATGCTCCAAAAAGCATAAAATACAAAACACACCGAAATTTTGGATAAAACAGTGAATTTTGATTGCACTAAACATTTTTTTGTGTTTATATATAATCGACCTTTTATATAACCAGCTCATCTGGCATTGTCTGAAATGATTGTCTGTAATATGACAGAATTATGATTGTCAGATGCATGCTGATAAATGGAAACTGCTGAAGAAATTCAATGTGAGGTTTGCACCAGCGGTCACATGGCTACTGTTTGTGGAAAATCACGTGAAGTGAAGAAGTGAAAAGATGAGCCCAGTAAGCCACTGAAAGCTTGCTGGCAGGATTTTCATTACAGTGACGCGCTATTGATTTTCAGTCGAATGTAGTTAAAAATGAATCTTCTAGTTAAGTGCTTTGGCGAGACCCAAACACCATGCAGATGTGGTAAAACATGATGTCATGGTTTTACTCTTCGGGGTGTTGGAAGTCAAAACTTATCTGGGGCTGTAAATGCTTTACGCACCTTGCATAAATTCATAAACAGAGCTAAAAGTAATTTACATTTTCCAGCCACTTTATTTCCAGGAAATAAGCTTATGTCTATGTTGCACAAAAAAAATAGCTTGCTATGGGAATGAAAGCCAAAGGAAAAATGGAGGGTAAAACTGACCAACGGTAGAGCCGCAGTCAAAACAAAGACTGAGGTGATGCAGATTTGTGTGTCTGCTTGAGTCCAAACACTAAAAAGTTGGATTCCAACAGCACAACCCTGTTGAAAAAAACAGCATATGCTGGTTAGGTGTGTTTTGACGCTGGGATGCTGGTTTAAGCTGGTCCTTTGCTGGTTTATGCTGGTCCTTTGCTGGTTTAAACTGGTCCTTTGCTTTGGACCAGCTTAAACCAGCAAAGGACCAGCTTAAACCAGCATCCCAGTGTCAAAACATACCTAACCAGCATATGCTGGTTTTTTCAACAGGGAACGTCTAACTAATTATACTTTAGGGTGTCCGGTGACGTATTTTGCACCTGGAGTGGCTACGTTTGTTTGGTCTGCTCAACTCTAAAACAGCAGAGTCGAAAATAAAATAGTAAATGAATCCAAAAAAAACATCAAAGAGTAATTCTAGTACACAATAAGGCAGTGTTTTTAAATTCAGCTTTAAGATAAGGAGAGATGGGATTCACTAAAGCGTAGAAGGCACAAACAGACGCTCAGTCTTGTTTCCCCCTAAAGAATAAGCCTACTTGTGTGAGTTTCTTTTCATCATCATGTGAGGTCAACGTTTGGAATTCCCAGTGATGGGAATAAACCCCAAACTAGTCTAAAACAACATTCTCATGGTCATCTCTGGGTGAGCTAGCTAGGTTTTTAGGTTCTAGCCAAGTTTTCATTGTCTCATTAAACAAGACAGTATCACGGCTTACTGTATGATTTGCTTGAAATTAGAGAAAGACCTCAAAGTGAACCACCCTATTTGATATTTGATAAAAGCCGATACGCCCTTGCAGAAAGCTTTTTCTAAATCAAGACCTGCTGAGCATGTACATGTGCAGCAGGCCAGAGGGCTGAGCGTGAAAACTGGGAGTCTGATACTCTTTGTTTTTGGAGACAATGAGGTCATGCGGCACAGTTTCATTTAGAGTGATGGGTGACAGATTTAAAGACACCGAAATCGTTAAATTGTAATGGATTCTTTGTTGAGTAAGCCAAACAAAAGCACAGAAATTATGATGGATTTTCAATCACCATCACCGCTGCCAACATGCCTTAAAAAGTCTCTGAATAGAAAAAGCCAAAATGGTCAATTAAGGGGACACAGTGTAACACTGGAAATCTTTCATTACCAGCTTTAAGCACTTAGATCAACCTCTTTTTGAAGGATTGAGTATAATGTATCATTAAACCCTGTAGTGTACAGTTTCTTTGGCTCTATCTTGTTACCTTGGATGTTGCATTTAGAACATTTTGTATATTTTTAATTAAAACTATTAGTTATAGCAAACAGAACCAGGACTCTTTTTGACAATACAAGGAGATGTCATCCCTTATCTTGAAGATTATATAAAACATGCCCATCTCCATGACATTTGGATCAATCGAAACACATGTTATTATGTACAGTAAATGAATCTACTTTAATATTTTACCTCGACTTAAGATTTTAATGTAATTTTGTCAGCATTAATGTGTATTTGCATTAATACAAAGTTTTTTATTTTGGAAAATTTGGTATTAAGGTTAATTCATGACAGCAAAAAAACATGAATTTCGATTTTTTTCAAATCTGATTTAAACATATGGTTAAGGTGGCTTGAAATGCAATTCCAAATCTGATTTTTACAGATGCGTCTTAAATTGGATTTTAAAGAGTCTTTAACATTATTCTTAACGCAACACACAATGTTAACGTCAAAACCAATGACCAGAAATGCTGGAAGACACCACACAAAATTGGAAACACTTCAGGAGTTTCAAAGTCGTCATCGGATTGAATTGATTGAAGATGTGAGTGTCACGTTCTTTAACGTTCCACTTGGAAACAAAGATGCTGTAATGCCAAACCCCCTCATGAAAGAAAGCCATTATGTTTACAACTATGACAATAAGCGCTTATCAGGATAAACTAAATACTGGATTTTCAAAGGTATTTGAAATATGTAAAGTTCGCAGCATAAAAATACTCTTTAAAATACGTCCAAGAGTTTACACAACAGTCTGTTATAGTGGGGACATTTCCACACCCCTAAACATGTTTACCCCTAAACATGACGTGTCACAAAACAAAACGTGATTGGTTGCTTTTCCTGCTAGTCATATGGCCTCTTGGGCGGTCCTTGGCCATTCAAAGCAGCCAAGGTTCCCAGACCTTCTGCCGTTAGTCTGAAGGTCTGGCTACGGGACACTAATACCAACAGACGATAAAAAATACTTTTGAAACTGATTCCAATGATATAGTTCCTCTGTGTTAGTATCATGTTAGTATCAGTTTTCACACATCCATTTGTCCTGTTGTCGGAAGTAGAACAAGTTCATTGAGTAGCTTATGTCAGAAATAGAACAAATTATTGTCTACTATGCAAGGCAATGTTCTTTTGGTTTTTCACGCAACACTGCGACTCTGAACTATTTTCGTTATTTGATGAATTGCATTTAATTGGATTGCATTGGACTGCATTTAAATATGCTGTCTGCATAAATATGGTCAATTTAAACAAACAAAAAAGGAATTATTGTTATTATAATCAATATAATCATTTGGGATATTCAAAATAGTTTTTTTTAATGTCATTACATTTACATTTACATTTAATCATTTTGCAGACACTTTTATCCAAAGCGACTTACAATTGAATGCATATAGCGATTCTTCTTAACGAGGCAAACAGACACAGGAAGTGCTTGTAATACCAAGTTTTAGGCATTGTTCAAATAAGTACAAGCTAGAAAGGGAAGGAATAAATAAAGAGAGAATTTTTTTTTTTTATTATTATGATGAAGTCAAGTAGCGTCGAAAGATGAGTTTCAGCTGTCGCTTGAAAATTGTCAGGGATTCAGCATTCCGGATAGGGGTGGGAAGATCGTTCCACCAGCCAGGAATGGTGAACGAGAATGTTCTGGAAAGTGATTTTGAGCCTCTCTGTGATGGTACCACGAGGCGTCGCTCACTAGCGGATCTCAGACTTCTGGAGGGGATGTAGATTCGGAATAGTGAGTGGAAGTAGGCGGGTGCTGAGCCTGTGGCTACCTGAGGCTGTCGCTGTCTGAGGCTGCCTGTGGCTGAGCCTGTTGCAAGCATCAATGTCTTGAACTTGATGCGAGCTGCAACCGGTAGCCAGTGCAAGGAGATAAAGAGAGGTGTAACATGGGATCTTTTGGGCTCGTTGAAGACCAGTCGTTCCGCTGCATTCTGAATCATTTGTAGAGGTTTGTTTGTGCTTGATGGAAGTCCAGCCAGAAGAGCATTGCAGTAGTCCAGCTAGAGATGACAAGGGCCTGGACAAGAAACATGCTAACAGCATGCTCCATTAGAGAGGGCCTGATCTTTCTGATGTTGTGCAATGTAAACCTGCAAGATCGAGCAGTCTTTGCAATGTGGTCTTTGAAGGTCAACTGGTCATCAAAGATTACACCAAGATTTCTGACCGAAGTTGATGGGGTAATTGTAGAAGAACCTAGCTGGATGGTGAAATCAGAGCTGTAGAGTTGGAGTGGCAGGGAAGACAAGAAGCTCAGTCTTTGCCAGGTTGAGCTGTAGGTGATGTTCTTTCAAATGAGTGATAGAGCTGTGTGTCATCAGCATAGCAATGGTAGGAGAACCCATGTGCCTGTATGATGGGACCCAGTGATGTTGTGTATGTGGAGAAGAGGAGGGGTCCAAGAACTGATCGCTGAGGAACCCCAGTGACAAGTTGATTTGCTTTGGATACCTCCCCTCCCCAGGCCACCCTGAAAGATCTACCAGTGTGATAAGATTCAAACCAGCAAAGTGGAATTGCTGTGATGCACAGTGATGAGAGAGAGGACAGGAGGATCTGATGATTGACAGTGTCAAAAGAAGCAGATAGATTCAGCAGAATAAGAACTGAATTAAGAACTGTCATTACAGAACAGCATTTTTGAAAGCCTAAAAATATAAAACTGGTGCAATAGATTTCAAAATGAATTGTCTGCACCAAATGTCCAAACTTTTATGAAGGTAAATTCTTAGACAGACACCGTCTGTCATATCTAAACTGATCTTCAGGTACATGCCAAACCAGGAACTTTAAAACAACCTGCTTATATTCCTATACAGTTTGTTCATTTGACAGTTTTTGCAGAAGTTGCATGATGAAAAACACAGTGGGGGAATAAATCTCCAAAAACATTTGAATGAATGAGGGCAATTAGATAGCGCTTGATGTGTATTGCTGTACACCAAAGCGCTTTACAAATCAATCATGGGGGGGGGGGGGGTCTCTCCTCAACCACAACCAGTGTGCAGCATTCACCTGGATGATGCGATGGCAGCCACAGGACAATGGCGCCAGTACGCTCACCACACACCAGCTGACAAGGGCCAGTGGAGGGAATTTGGCCAAGACACCGGAGTTACACCTCTACTCTTTTTACGAGAAGTGCCATGGGATTTTTAATGACCATAGAGAGTCAGGACCTCGGTTTAATGTCTCATCCGAAGGACTGTGCTTTTTATAGTATAGTGGCCCCATCACTATACTGGGGCATTAGGACTCACACAGACCACAGGGTGGTCTCACTAACACCTATTCCAACAGCAACCTAGTTTTCCCAGGAGGTCTCCCATACAGGTACTGACCAGCTCAGCCCTGCTTAGCTTCAGTGGGCAACCAGTATTGGGCTGCAGGGTAATATGGCTGTGGATATGGGACATTTTGATTATGGGGAAGGGATTTATGATAGTTAAGATTTTAAAGACAAAGGCCAACTGAAAGAAGAATCTGCATCTATCTGCTCTACCACTTACTACATCTACTGATTTCCAGATGTACTGCTTACAGCACATTACAAACATGTACATATACTGTATGTACAAGTTTATCCTCCTGCACATGTGTTCCTGTACAGTAGTTCCTCCTGGTAACACTTGGTACCAGTAACACTGTAAAGCTGCTTGCTTTAAAGCAATCTTTTCTATAAAACACTGTCTAAATAATTGTGGCTTGACTTGACTGGAGTAGAGGTGGTGTGAACATATCCACATGCCATGATCAGATCCTTTTTAACTGACTCACTACTGTAATTTTTGCTGTGTGTTTATTTTGTTATTGAGAGGAAAGCACACAACACAAATTTATGTATTCATCCAAAAGCCACTCTCAGCAGCATGAGCGGTGTGGGGATGTTCATTAACAGCATATCGCTGCAAATGAAAAAGATGAACAAACGAAAATTAACTTTGCTGTGAGTGTATTGGCCTTTAACCTTTCAGAGCCAATCATGGGACATTTAATTTCCAAACTGCTGTGATATGTACAACAACCAACAAAATAAAGCCTTGCATAATTCACATTTATTTGTTTTGAATAAAACTGAACACGTTTTTAGCACCACTCACTGGGCATTTGACTTTGAAGGTGTCGTGAAACATGCAAGAAGCAAAGCATGTAATTTTGCAGAAATGTTCTGAATATAGGTTCTTACAGTGAACCAGGGTTGGCATGGTTTGTTGCTTTAGATATCTGCCATTTTTTTTGTTGCACTAATGTAAATGGCTAAGATACGAAATAGCACTGCAATGTGATGTATACAGAGTAGGGTCCACATAAAAGGGTGTTTCATGACAGTCAAGTATATAAGCAGATTGAACACTTCATCAGATCCAGTTCCCATACAGGAAGAGTGTTATCTCTTTTGCAGAAATTTCACTTTGAAAAATTGCTCACCCCTTTGAATCTTCTCAGAGTTAAACAATGCTTGGCAACTTGAATTAGAAAGTGTTATAATCTTGACAAAGACAGGAGTATATAAAACACGCTATTCCTTTCTTCATCCCCTAAATTGCTTTGTATATACAATGTTTTCTGCAGTCAGTTCAGATATTTTTATATCAGTTATTTGTATAGACACATACAAATAACAAAGAAAGCAGCCGCATGTGATTTGGTGCATACAACATGACATACAACATTAAGTTAGAATTGCACATATGCAGTGTGATTTGGATACATGCTCTTGAATTAGCCATGATAGGTAGAAAACCTTGGTTAATCAATAAGGCTGAAACCACCAGCTGCCAAAGCTGCAAGTCATCTTTCATCTGCTGTCTAGACAGACTCAGGCCCTCTTTAGCCTCGGCCAATCGGCTTGCTCATTTTCACAACCAAGGGTGATCTGCAAGACCACGCTGCACACGTTTATTCCCACCATGGCCAGACCAGAGATGTGCTTCAAAGCCACTATAAACAGGTAAAATGTCAGAGCATTCTGTCTGTTCTCCAACATACACCATCTTCATGCACCATCCAGAGTACAATGGCAGTTCCAAATAAGTGGTAGTTCACCCAAAAACAAAAATTGAATCTGTTTGGAATCTGTATGACTTATGTTTTCAGTGGAATGTACAAAAACAGCTAAAACGTTCTCCAAAACATTTGTGTTCCACAGAAGAAAATCATACAAATTTGGAATGACATAATTTTAATTTTTACTAAAATTATAAGCAAGCCTATTATTATTATTAACTAAAACTAAAAACATTTTTGTTAATAAAATATAGTTGAAACAAAATATATATATATTAGATAAACAGAATGGCAACTAGCAGAAAAAAAGTTTAAGCTGAAGCAGTAAAATGGCTGGAAATAAATAAAAACTAATACTGAAATATAAATAAATTACGCCTAAATAGCAATATTAAATAATAATAATAATGAAAATGGTGAAAACACAAAATATTTTTACTAAAACTAAAATGAATACTGAAAACATAAAAAAAATATTATTTGAAATATTAATAAAAACTACAATAGAATATAAATAATACTAAAATAACACCATAATAAAACTTTAGTTTAGTTAAATACAGTGAATTTTCTCTAGGAAAATACTGTAATTGTATATTTATATTTGTGTTTGATGTTGTATTCATGTACAACTTATTTCTCAGAAAAAAAAACCACTGGCTAAGTTTAGACCTGCGGAGCATTTCGTGTTTACTCATGCCGTCGGCGTTTAAATCAGAACCTCTTGTGAAATGTCTGAGGATGGCCACAAAGCCAACTGTACCCATGCTTCTAAGGTCCTGCCATCAAAGATGTCCATAAATGTCTTATATATATGAGTGAGAATATTTTGGCTGTGCAGGAATGTAGTATGTTAAAAATAGCTACAGTAGCATGGAGATGCATGATTATGTTCCCACATCCCACATACTGTGTGAAAGACAAGTTTCACCCTCCTAATGTGCAGGTGTTGTTTCTTATATCTGCAGAATGTGTGGCTTATTGTCTAGATTAGGATTCCTCTAACTGCACCAAGGTTGCAGCTGGACCTGGCTTTGTGCAACACTGTTTACACTTGATTTCGGTTTAAGAGCTCACTTTTGTATGTGCACTTGTTAAACCTGACAATAATATGTTTGAAACCTTTAAAGGACCCTGTGAAAGCATGTATCTAGACAACATGGTGGGAAAACAGACCGATCCTTTTTCAATTCCAGATCAACCCTTTCTCCTCATCTAATCATCAAAAATAGTAGTTGGTTTCAATCAAGAAAATCTATAATATCTGATGATATATAAATGGTGATGTGAAAGGACTTTATTACACCACTATTGATAATTATGCAGTTACAGAAATATATTTCTGTCATGACAACTCTCTGAGAGTTTAGCATGGTAATGTACATGACAATGTGTTTGGTCTTGGCGGAATAGATCTGCTACGCTGCTGCTGCTGTGGCAGAGCAAGTTCCAAGACTTACTACTACTGCCACAGACAAAATGTTAATTTTGTTCATGTTCATTGTTCATGTAAGAAATACTGCTGCTGTACATATAACATGAAATAACCCCCATGTAAAACATACATGAAATCACCCCATAGCAGATCTATACAGGTGGAGCTGGGGGAGGTGGAGGGTTTCTGAAGCGTGCTGCAACTGCTTCAGACGAGCATTTTAATGTCGAGCAGCAAGCTCATTGGCTGTTTATGTGAAAACAAACCAATCAGCTGCGCAATGTGAGTAATGATGTAATTATATCAGGTTGAGTTAGAAGCTATCGGCCTGTGCCATCTACAGTGTTGGGAAGGTTACTTTGGAAAAGTAATAGGTTACAGATAAGTTACCCTACTTGAAATGTAATAAGTAGTATAACTTTTCAATTACTTTATTAAAGTAATGTAGCTGATTACATTTGTTTACTTTTTTATTACTTTTCTAAATTTCTAATGTTTTCAACTGTTAATCATTTTCAAACATGCTAACCAGGCAGGGTTAACCTTAGTAGTAGTGCTAGTGCTCAGTAGTGCTCAACACTGATTACTGACAGACTTTCAGAATCCTTCATCACTTGAATTAAGATTATAATATTTTAATTTTAAAGGAGACATTGGATGCAAAATATATTCATTTGCATATAAATGTGTCTTAGCAGTGTGTGGACACAACCACCCTACAATGGTTAAAAATCCATTCACTCCTTTTTTTTTTTTAATCCCCCAAAAACCTAAACAGTCTCAATTATCAAGCCATTTTGATTTTGGAGTGTCTAACCAGCGCTCTCTTCCACCTTCAATGCCACGACTAAGGTGAGACCCTTGAATAAGGCACCGAACCCACTGCTCCCGGTGTGTGTGTGTTCACGGGTGTCTGTGTGCACACTGCTGTGTGGTGCACTTGGATGGGGTTAAATGCAGAGCACCAGATTCGAGTATGGGTCGACCATACTGGTCACACGTCCACTGCCACTTCACAAAATTAGTTTATGTCGGCGCAAATCATTTTACTCCAGACTGCTTTCTGAATGAGTGACAATTCAAGGCAGGTTTTGTTAAAAAGTTCAAACTTAAGGATGGATCAGTACCCATTGTTCATGATCCAGCTGCACGGACCACTGAGACCATTTAAAGAATACCCTAAAGAATCATACCAACTTGTGGAAAATGGGCATCCGATTGCCCCTTTGAGCACAGCCACACAAAATCAGACTTACTTTAAGATCGTTCTGAGGTTAAATACAGATTTAAAATAATAACAAGATATAGTTTAATAGCTATGTTGTTTTTGAAATCAAATCTTTGCATAACTACAGGAAACACTGCATCTAACAATGCTTTGGAAAAAAAACAGTTCATCTTAAAAAATAAAGCATATACAAAACCCCATTTAGGCAATATAAGAGTTATCGGATAAGCATGTTATAAACTTTTTACTATTTTAGAGCAGTCACTGCAATTTATGAAAGAAATCAATTAAATCTGTATGTGGGAGTGTGAGTGAAAATCAGATGTAACCCCCTTTGTAATCCTTAACATTTTCATAAATAACTGTAATTTAACTACACATTTTTTACAGTTAACTGAACTGAGTACATTTTTATTTGAAATAAATTACGTAATTCCGGGTACATGTAACAGTTACTACCCATCACTGTGCATCTACCATTTCAGACAAAACTTTGATAAGAGGGCAAGTGGGATCAGTAGAACTCACCGTTCTTGGCGGCCTAGATAGAAATGACTTTAGCATTGGTTAGTTAAGGGGCAGAGGACGCAAACCCCCCCCACCAGCACCCCACTTGTGCACACCTCTTTTTCCCCCCCCCCCCTTTTTTTTTTTTCTTTTTTTTTTTTTTTTTTTTTTCTATTTTAAAATTGTGTAAATTAAGTTTTGTTAGGATTTCCAGTATGTTTTGTGGAAAGAATGTGTAAATAATGATAGGAGTAATTTAAGAACACTTTAATGTTAGGACTATCATGAATTTTTTTATCATATATTATTTTAAATAGTGTTTATTATTATTATTTTTTTTTCTTCTTCATTTTTTGTCTTTATTTACAGGACAGTAATGGCGAGGCAGGAAAAAGTGGAATCTCTGTTCCACTGTATGTCAGAGCGCTGGCCACAAAGCTCCAATAAGGTTTCAACAGTGTACAATAACTTGAGTGGAAATTTTACAATGCACTGTGAAATATCAAACAAGATTTGCTTTTAAAAAATAATGGTATTAATTCCATGCAGTAACATCAAAACAAAGGTTGAACGTGGCCAAAAAACAATGTGAAACATATGGACAATATCATAATACACGAATATGTACTATCTACACGTATGTACATATATATATAGCTCATTTTTTTATGTTTTGTTATGTTGCTGCCTTATGATAAACTGGTTTAAATTTCTTTTTTTTCCACATCGATCTACACTCCATACACCACCAAAATGGTAAAGCAAAAAACTGGTTTTTAACATCTTTGCAAATGTATTAAAAATAAAAAACTTAAATGATTCCATTGCATAAGTACTCATACCCTTATCTGGGACAGTTGGAATTTAGTTCAGGAGCATTCATATTGCTTGTAGATGTTACTACACTTTGAGTGAAGTTAACCTGTGGCAAATTCAATTGAATGGATAGGATTTGAAAAGGCACACACATCTTAATAAAAGGTCTAACAGCTGAAAATGCATATCAGAGCAAAAACCAAGCACAGAGGTCAAAATAACTGCCTGTAGAGCTCAAAAACAGGACTGCATCAATCCACACATCTGGGGAAGAGTTCAGAAAAAAAAAACTGCTGCATTGAAGGTTCACAGAAGCATGTAGTCTCTGTTACCCTTAATGGAAGAAGTTTGAAACAACTAGGACTCTTCCTTGAGCTGGCCTCCATGGCCAAACTGAGCAACTGATGGAGAAGGGCTTTGGTTAGACTGGTGACCAAGAACCTGATGGTCACTCTAGTTGAGCTCCATGATCATATGTGGAGATAGGAGAAACCTACAGAAGAACAAACATCACTGCAACACTCCACCGGTCTGGGCTTTATGGCGGTGTGGCAAGACTCAATACTCTCTTCAGTGAAGACACATGAAAACACACTTGGAATTTGCAAAAAAGTACCTAATGGACCCTCGGACTCTGAAAAAACAAGATTATCTGGTCTGATGAACTTCAATTCTACATCATGTTTGGAGGAAAGCAGGAAATGCTCATCACCTGCAGAGTACCATCCCAAAAGTAAAGTGTGCTGGTAGCAGCCTCATGTTGTGGGCTGTTTTTCAGCGGCAGGGACTGAGGGACTCGTCAGAGTAGAAGAAAAGCTCAATGCAACAAAATATAGAGACAGTCTTAATGAAAACCCAGTCCAGAGCATTCAGAAACTCAGACTGGGCAGAAGGTTCACCTTTCAACAGGACAATGACCCTAAGCACACAGCAAGAGTGGCTTATAGACAACTCTGTGAATGTCCCTGAGTGGCTCAGCCACAGCTGGGATTGAACCCAATCAAATATTTCTGGAGAAACCTGAAAATGTGTGTCTGCCCTCATCCAACCTGACAGAGCTTGAGAGGTGAAGAGGTGAGGAGAAGAATGGCAGATAATTTCCAAATGATGATGAGAAATGCTTGTCGAATCAAACAAAAAAGACTTGAAGCTGTAAAGGTGCTTCAGCTAAATATTTAGTTATAAATACTTTTGCAATATACTTATTTCAGTTTTTTTTTTTTTATCTAAATTTACAAAGTTGTGACAATTCTGTTTTTGCTTTGTCAGTATGGTGTATGGAGTGTAGATTGATGTGGGAAAAAAAGTAATTTAAAGCAGTTAAACATAAGGCAGCAACATAACAAAACAAGAAAAAAATGAAGGGGGTATGAATACTTTCGCAAGGCACTGTATTATAGACTATATATTATATACTATATACGATATGGCTATGTATTGACACTCCACCTTATGCTTACGTCTATATATCATCTCAATAAGTACAAGATGTGCCAATTTTTAAGCACAAATCATACTAATGATTTCCACACTGGAAAATATCCCTGAAAGTCTGGGCCTTTCAATGACTACAAACAAAAACAAATTCTCAGTGACTGTTCGAATCAAATCACAGCTGCAGTGTAGCTCTCAAATTCGACCCCTGAGGGCAGACTCTGGCTTTGCTAGTCAGGAGGCAGTGGTGTTTTAGTTTCATTCACACACCGATGACTGCTAAGTGATTTTCCTAGACATGCTGTTCTCTGCCAGAGAAGAAACTAAAGCCTTCGGGTGGAGTTCACAGCTGTGAGTCTGTGTCTGAACGCATGGGCTGAAAGCACACTGATGAACTCCATCATGTGTAGCCTCTTTTGCGTCTAACCCTGTTGGCATCAGCAGAGCTTCCTCGAGGCCCCTGAGAGGGAGTGTGAGGGGAAACTTGGAACGAGGCAATAAGTAAATAAATGTTCTGTCTGAAAAGAGTGGGCTTCTCCGTAACAGTCCTCTACTCTTAGACCATCCCCCACAAATGAGAAGTGATTGTTTGTTTTACTGTGTGATCATTAAACGTGGTCTAATTACCTGTGGCAGAGGTGACTGTTGATGTTATAGATTAACATTTGGATTTGAGAGACCTGAAAGACTTGAAATAACACAGGGAGACCAAATTTTTTGATGGCTAATGGATATTCCTTTGTCTTACAACAACGCAAGGAATGAGTCCTTGGTTAAGTAAGGAGGCGACAGATATCTTTTCTGTTAAATGAGATGGCCGAAGCGTGTGTGGTATGCATAAATGAACATCTGTCCAGCGTGCATCAGTAAAATGAGGGCAGGTGCAGTGAGGTCATAGTAAAGGCTATTTATTAGTATGTTCACACTGAATTTGGATTGGCCTGCTGATGGAGGTTGATGTTTTTACTGTCGATGTTACTACACAATTGACATTTCTTTTTAAAGGGTGTACCAATCTAGACATATGGGGTAGATCTAACACTATGATTTCCCGACAGGGAGCACAGACTGTCCGATAAAAAACAACAGCTTTCACAATGTAGCTGTATGTCGGTTTCATTTCTCACAATTCTAGGCTTTAAAGACTATCACTTCCAAGAAAGTTGGGAAACCACTGCCGTTTGTGTGGAGGATGGGGCTGCTTCTGCGTCACGTTGCTTTAATTTGTCCTCCGGCTGCCAAAGAAAATTATTCAACTGCTGAGGGGGTTTTGCTTTTGGCTCACTAACTGCTATGGCACACTGGATTGGCTTGATTCCGACGCTGAACAAGTGCAATCTGTACAATCTAATGAATTATTATAAATAAGACAAAGAAAATAATGTGGAGAGCAATAGCCCTAAAGTATAAAACTGCTGGACTTCCCCCAGTTAGTCTTGAATGTCCTAATTACTGACCATTTAAGCCAGTATAAGACTATTGTTTTATTGTAACTACATACTTTATGGTGCAGTTTAAAAGACAGACCTTTAAACCAGTTTATAGTCTTTAAAAACAAACTCAGTTTAGGTGATTGATTACCAAGAGGTTATCAAGGTATTGATTACCAAGGTACATATCTACCTCACTATGTGGAAATATTTGCATAATGCTGCAAATGTACAAGCAAAGAAAGAAGGCGTGGTTTCAGTAACCTCAGTTAGTGTTGAAGCAGCCATGTCAGAGAGAAGCTGTGTGTTTCTAGGCGAAAGCAAAAGCACTTTATTTGGCCTTCTGAAAGTAGACGCATTTAGGAATCTTTAAGATTACTTACAACAGAACAGCAATGCATTTTATGGACGACGTTTCGTGAACTTAGGAGAGGAGGTAATTCTGCATCCAGCATCATATGACCCTTTATGAGTGATTCTTTATTTCTAAAAAAAAAAAAAACTATATATATATCGATATATATGATATATGTTTTGTTTTTTTTTGTTTTTTTTTCCATTTTATGCTTTTATTGAGATAGGACAGGTGGACAGGAAACAAAGTATGAGAGAGAGAGGGGGATGGGATTGGGAAAGGTCCATGAGCCAGGACTTAAACCTCGCTGCCCACGAAGCCATCAGCACAGACAATGACTGATTGTTCAATCATTCATTTAACCGATTCATTGAAAAAACACTTTTATAAAGATATTTTTTACATATTTTAGTATCAACATCAGACAACACTCGGACAGATTTCTTACCTGCATGCATCTCAAGGTGATTAGTTTTGCTCAGATTTTGCTCATCTCTAACAATTCACTTGTTTGATTTGTTACAAAAAACACTTCAGGAATAAAACAAGTTATATAAATGGGCTATGAAGAATTTATTTATTGAAGTTATTAAAGGATTTGTTCAAAAACACTGACTGAACCATGCAAAAACGAAACAAGTGATGAAAATGAATCATTGAATAATTCACTCAAGCAGTTAGTTCAAAAACGCTGAATCGTGCAGTCATGAAACAAGTGATAAAAATGAGTCATTAAATAATTCACTCAAACGACTTGTTAAAAATCACTGAATAATTTAGGAATAAAACAAGTGATCATTAAATCATTAAATAATTCACTCAACACTGAATCCATCCAGAATGAACAGCGCTACTGTGATTTGCAGTTGTTTTGCTGCTGTTTGTTTGGAACAGTTTTTGTCAGTGTAAAAACAAAGTAACTGGGAATACATGTGTCTAAAATGTTTTACATTCTTGTTTATTAAAGTGTTGTATATCATGCACTGCCTCCTAGTTATTCCAGTAGGTTTGTGAATATGTGGCTTAATAAAGTCCTAGTTCACCACACAAAAGAGGGCCATCTTTTCTTTTTCTTTTTTCTTCTTACTTTAAAAGGGTACATCAGTGTTTTTAGTTTTACAACCAGTTTGCAAGAGTGGTAGGTTGTGACAACAGCACTCTTCATGCTTTTTGTACTAATAATTTGTACACGGTTATTGATCAATTGTAGATTTCTAAAAGATTTTAATTTTAAGTCAATAAATATCAGACCATTATATTAATATCTGAGACACCCTGTACTAAAAACAGTTACAGGCATTTAAACAAAATTAGTTACAACACTCTTTGGTTTATTAATACTCATATATTTTGTTAATTTGGAGCCTCTAATTAATTATCCATTGCAATGGACTAAGCTGCATTTCGGGGTCACAGGATTATTCACTTGCTTATCTTCTGTTTTCTTTTCTACTCACGCCAGCTGTGCAAACTAAAAGCAGATGTTTTGATTAAGCCTGCTTGGATCTGCCATCAGATGATGTGATGTCACGCTTCAGGTGACGGATGGGGCGGAACCCCGCGCACCTTCAAAGCCGGAACACTTCCTAAACCGGTACCTCAGCCGTATATAAACCCGCAGCGCTTCTCAGCAGGGAGAGAGAGAGAGAAGTCTCGAGTTCACAGAGAGTCAAAGCAAAGCTTCTGCTGGACAGACTCAGGCAATAAGGAGACGTGTTTATGTCCACAGGCTGCTCTGGCATCTCTGAGAAGGTAGGAACATTTTTGTGCTCGAGCAATCTTTATACTTAGATTGTATGTTGGTAAACTGATGCATGGATTGTAGAGGCAAATGTGTTTAGAGATAAATGTTGAATTTCATGTTAGTTATTTTAAGGAAATCTGTTTTTATTTCTATGCATGTCAAATCCTTTTGCAAAAATCAATACAAGTTTATATGAATTTTCAGTCAGCCTTTTTCATTTTATTTTTTTTAAAGTGTGTCATTTTTTTTATGACACTGGTGGCTAATGTTGACAGTAATATTGAAGACTTTTATTTGCTGCCTTATTTTGAAAAGTGGTGTCAAAGTTAACCTGCATTCATAAGTTTATTGCACTTTTACAATCAATATGAATTGAATTACTGAACTCATACAATTGAGTAGAAATGGTATTCTGAAAAAAAAATTGAAAGCAAAGATGTAATAATGATAAAAATGTATTTATATTGTTGGCTCTATGGTACAGGAAGGGTCAAATGACATAATACAGTTTATTGCATTCTCTAATGAATGGCAATCATTTATATTTCACTTGCAGATTGTGCAAAAGGAATAGAAACCTCACGCCACATCCCAGCCATCAATCATGAATGAAAACCGCTTGGCTATCGACATGCTGCTCTTGTGTCTATCCTGTGGAGCAAGTGCACTGGCAGCCTTCAGTCCCACTGCCTCTTCATCTCTTCCAGCAACCAATTTCACTGATATTGGCTCTGCGCCTCCAAAATATCTCACAGAGGCCGCAAATCTTCCCAAAACCAGACGGAAACGTTATATTTCCCAGAACGATATGCTTGCAATACTTGATTACCATAATAAAGTCAGAGGGAAAGTTTTCCCCCCAGCCTCAAACATGGAATATATGGTAAGTCACTTACAATAATTACTTTTACATTTTTGAAATAAGTAGCCTATGATACAATCAAGAATAGTTTGGACTTTAGTAAAAAATTCTGCTTGTTTTGAACTTTTGCTCTACACCCTCACAGCAGTTCACTGGGTTCAGTTGTTTTATTTATTTCATTGTATAATTACCTGGCACTTTGCCTGGAAAGCGCATTGCTGCTGTTGTAGCTGGACACGTGAGTGTTGCACATGTAACGCCGCTCATCACAGGATGCAGAAATGACATACTTCTCTGTGTCCATTTGGCACTAGCAGCTGTTGAGCAGATTTAATTGGCTCGGACCACCAAAGTAGATCCTCTTCAACATAGATCAATGTGCTAAGACTACAGCTAAGCATTGAAATACTTCCAAAAGTGCACAGTCATGGCAAGTGCTGTAGTGTATCAGATATGTTTCAGTAGACCCAAATGTTAGATTTTCTTGAATAATTCTCTGATTTGACCAAGATTAAAGGGGTAAAGCTTATTGAATCTACTGTGGTGAATACAACTACAATTTTCCAACATAAAATACATTTTTGTTAATGCATATCCATCCGTGTTATTGTTTGGGGAAACTGTTCTATTGTGGACATAATTTCATTTCTGTAGGTGGGAATTTTAAGAAACCCATCATTAAAATGAAGAATAATTTCTGCAATTATGCAAATAATAAATGAATTTATTTTAGTGGACTGATAAAAGTGTATTACACGTCTCAGGTCTGGGATGACACTCTTGCAAAGACGGCTGAACAGTGGGCGTCCTCGTGTATTTGGGAGCACGGTCCTCGCAATCTTCTTAGATTTCTGGGCCAGAACCTTTCAGTCCGAACAGGAAGGTATGCATCTTCACCACCATCATTCCCAGTTTATGATAAGTGATGTTTCCTATGGTTATTTTCCACTATACCAATGGCCATTTGGGCCTGAAAGAGCAAGGAAAGTTTTTCCTCACACCATAATGAGATTTTGATGCTATGTTTGGATTGTTTACAGATACAGGTCCATTTTGCAGCTGGTAAAGCCCTGGTATGATGAAGTGAAGGACTATTCTTTTCCCTATCCTCGAGACTGCAATCCCAGATGTCCCCTTAAGTGCTACGGGCCTATGTGCACTCATTATACACAAGTGAGTTGATTATGATGATGTTTGTATAATTAATTATATCTTCAGCTACACAAACATTCAAAAGTTGATGGGGTTATTATAAGAGATGCATTTATTATTTATAGATGTGGGTTTTTTATGAATACTTTTATTCAGCAAAGGAGCATTATATTGTTCAAAAGTGACTGTAAAGGCATTTAAAAGACTTCTGTTAAAAAAAAAAGAATGCTGTTCTTTTGAACTTTCTATTCGTAAAATAATTCTGGAAAAAAAGATATCACCGTTTCACAAAAATATTAAGCGGCGCAACCGTTTTCAACATTGATAATAATAAGAAATGTTTCACCAAATCAGCATGTTAGAATGATTACTCAAAGTAAATCATGTGACACTGAAAAATGGAGAAAAGGGCTGAGAATTCACTTTGCCTTCACAGGAATAAATGACTTTTTAAAATATATTCAAATAGAAAACAGTTTTTTTTAAATTGTAATAATATTTCAGAATATTCCTGTTTTTATTGTATTTTTAAGAAAACAAATGCAACTTTGTTGAGCATAGGAGACTTTTTGAACGGTGGTAAATATCATTCAAATTTGACCGTTGCTCACTTTTTGCTTATGTTTTTACCAGATGGTGTGGGCAACCTCAAATAAAGTAGGATGTGCCATCAACACATGCCATAATATGAATGTTTGGGGCTCAGTATGGAAGAGGGCAACATACTTGGTGTGCAACTATTCTCCAAAGTAAGTATATGTTTTCTTGTGCTTTAGCTAAGCTAAACGGCTAAACCCAAGAGTGAAAATCTTCAGTAACATAATTAGGCTAAGCTAGCAACCTGACACGTCTCTGTTAAAAACATTTTTGACGTGGACATCCATGGGGCCTTCTGGTTCAAAGACCTAGATGACCTCTTGCATTCCTGCCATATGTGGAATTTTAGCGGAATTCTACCTCTAATTCCAGAATCAAAGCACCATAATCTTGTGTGGCTGGTGACTGACTTGTGACCTCCTTTTTTCAGTCTTCTGAGGCGGCGCACTTGAGCAAATTCTTAGGCTACTGCAGAGCAAGTTATTTATAAACTCTAGTTAAGACCCGACTTGCTAGCTGAGAGCTAGTTAAAGTAGATCCAGATTGATTTAAAGCTTGTCTTCGTAGAAACACAGTTAGAAATGGAAATGTGAAGTCTAGTAATTGCATTTGTCCTTTTCAAACCATCAAACGCCTCATAAAGCACAATTTTAAATATGAAAACGTATGTGGTTCTCTTTGTCCATTGGTGTGTCATTGACCGTTGTTGCTATTGTTGTTTACAGGGGGAACTGGATTGGTGAGGCCCCGTATAAAGTAGGTGTTCCTTGCTCCATGTGCCCTCCGAGCTATGGAGGATCATGCAGTAACAACATGTGCTTCCCTGCTGTGAACTCAAATTACCTGCACTGGTTTAAATAAACACAGACAGACAGAATGCACATGCCCCATCACAGAGACACTGTCCCTCATGGGAATTTGCACAACATTCCTGCATCACCCTGTTTTTTTTTTTTAATATATGGGCCATATAGGACCATGGGCTGCAAGGCAGCATTTTTTTAAAGGTATGTACATAACTTATTTTTCAATGTTTATACCATGTATTATATTGTTTTGTGTATAAACCCAATGGTTTATTTCCTGAGAGGGACTCTACTGTGATCTGTCAAGACATGATTGGTGCTTACAGTATTCAACTGTAAAGGCCTATTCACACCAAGGACGACAATGATAACGATATAGTTCTAAAAACCATTAAAGAATAGCAGAATACACACCACAGCTATAACGATAAAGGCACAGAGAAACGATATTGTTGGAATCCCTTTTTTCACGATTTTTGATGACCGATGATGAAGGATGACGATACAAACATTGAAACCCAATCAGAATCCATCTGCTACAATGAGCTCAAGATTTAACGCAGCAGATGAACATGCGCTTAGAATCCAACAGAGATATTATTGTTTACTCCTTTATAGTTATTGTTCTTGGTGTGAACGGGGCTTAACTGTACTCGGAGAACACAAGGCGCAATTGCCAAAACTCCCATCAGGCTTTGTTGGCAAGTCTAACATTGCAAATTGTCTGTAGTGCCAGACTAGTCTTAATAGTCTTAAAGGGCTAGTTCACACAAAATGAAAATTCTGTGGTTTACTCGTTCGTTAACTCGTATGGCTTTCTTTCATCTGTGGAAGACAAAAAAATATATTTTGAAGAATGATGGTAATTTCAGCTTTTTTTTTGTGTAAATATGAAGTCAGAAAAGTAATATGGAATAATTTCACACCTCCTTTATGTCCTTTTTGGAGTTTGAAAGTTTTGGAACCCATTGACTTTAATTGTATGCACAGAAACTGCTAAATCATTTTGGTTTATTTTTATTATTTTTTTGTGTCCCACAGTCATTTTACTCATCTTCATGTCGTTCCAAATGTGTAATACTTTTTTGTTTTTTTTTTTTTTTTGCTTTTGCTTTTTTGCACAACATAAAACAAGATATTTTGAAAAATGTTGGTAACCAAACCGTTCCGGCTTCCATTGACTTCCATTGCATGGACTAAAAATATAATAGAAGTCAGTAGGAAACAACTATTTGGTTACCAGCATTCTTCAAAGTATGTTCTTTTGCTCATGCAGGTTTGGAACAACATTCAAAATATCACGTAAATAATGACCGAATTTTCATTTTTGGGTAAACTATCCATTTAAATCAATGCAATCAATTTACTTTAGTTCATGCAGCCTGTTTTGTGTGATGTCATATAACCCTTGGCTTTTTGGTGCTTCAGTTCAGATGTTAAGCTAGCTCTTCTTGAACTGAGCTGGAACACAACAGTACTTCGCTGGTTTGAATATACTCACTTGCATTCTTGGAAATGCTTTGCTTTGGGTCTTCCTTTTTGGAAGGTTTCCACATGCTTAAAGCCTACAAACGTGTTTTTGGGGCTTCGAAATCGTGGAATGTTGATTAGAAATAATTTGGAAAAAAACTGCATTTTGCAACCCCAGAAAGAGCATTTAGTGAGATGGCTAATCATGCTGTACCCTCATGAAATGTTGAGGCGGATTAACATGGAAACATGTTTAATGTGTAAGTGCACCTTAATTTTTTTTTTTTTTTAAATGGTTTTATTTAGAAAGCTGTCATTAATGGTGATTTTATCATTTGTGCATACATTTTGTTATGATTTCAGCAGAATAGTCTCTACAATGCATGCATGACAGTGGCACACTATTGCATTGTATTGCATTGTGTAGATTTCACTCTTTGAACTGCATCACACAAGCACTTAGGAAATCTACCAGGCAGTACTTTGCAGTAATCTGGACATGGAGGAGGGAATATAAAGAGCTATTTATACCCCCCTCCCCACCATAGATTCAGCTTGGTCAACATGACTTCATTTATTGAAATTGTATTTTCTGTTCTGTAAAATATTATTTTTAATTTTGTCATAGACTGCATCTCTTACTGTGTTAATATGTCTTTGCCGACCTCGGATTATTTAAAAAAAAAAAAATTCCCCCCCCAAATGTGCTAAACAAGTTATGGTGCTAGATTTAATGAGCATAATGTTAAATGTGTCTATTTGCACCTATTGTTAACGCATCATATACAGTACATAAATGGCAACTGTATTTCAGTAACCCTTTATTTATCATTTAAAATAAGATGTACATAGCCTTTTTATACAAATTTTTTTTTTAAATATAAAATTTGTTATTTAAACTTGTCATTTTTGTGCCTCATTGCAAAGCTCTAACACTATTTAAAAGTTTGGGGTCAGTAATAATATTTTAAGAAATGAATACTATTATTCCGGGTGCATTAAATTGCTTTTTTTTTTCCTCTTTTTTTCCCAAAGTGACAGTAAATTAATTTATGGTGTCACAGATTTCGATTTTAAATAAATACTGTTTATTTGAACCTTCTATTCATAAAATAATCCTGACAAAAAGTATCCACAAAAATATTAAGCAGCTTTTTTTATAAACTGATAATAACAAGAAATGTTTCTTAGGCACCAACTCCGCATATTAGAATGGTTTCTGAAGGATCATGTGACACTAAAGACTGGGGTAATGGCTGCTGAATAAAATATATTTTAAACTAGAGGTAGAAAAGTTTTATTTGTATGTGTGTATATATATATATATAGACTGAAGTATTATTTGACAGACTTTTTTTTTTAATTAATAATTTTTAATCAAATAAATGCAGCCTTTGTTAGCATAAGGAACTTTGATCATTCAAAGATCTTACCGACCCCAAACTTTTGAAAGCTTTCAAATAACACCCATCAGCAACAAATATTTTTGGTGAGAATTTTGGATCCAGACTAGTTGTTGAAAGAGACATCATCAGTGCAGGTCGAGGGTTGAAACGATTTTGGCCTTCGGCCTGCAAACAAATACAATCAGAAACCTAATAATTATTTGAAGTATATGTGTTTTATAGAATTCTAAACAATACCACCACCCTTGCTGACTATTTAAATTAATGTTGTATTTATACTTTTTAATCAGACTGCTTGTTGGCATATTTTGTATTGTTGAATAAAGCTGAAAACCATTTTGCTTCACAGTTTGTTTTTCTTCAAATGTGTTAATCAGAAATCTTAATCAGTCTCATATTCCCTCCTTTTTTCTCTGTCCACCCGTCCCCTTCTCTCGTTTTCTCTCCCCTCTCTCTTTACACGGAAACAGACAGAGCTGATAGTAATTATGGGATCTTCTGAGGAATTCTTTCTCATCTCTGCTCTTTTGATGCTCCATTTACAGTTTCACTTAAGCATTGTAAATTAAAGACCACTTCCTTGATATGAAAACTGGTTACAATTATATCTTGATAAGAAAACGTTGGCTTTGGCCCAGCCGATACCCATCTATAAACAATATGTATATGATCTTCCAAGAGGGGCCCTCGGGTCTGCAATGGAGTGAATGAAACCGATGAACTCTGTGAAAGCTACAGGTTCTGCCTCGTGCCCTCACTTGTGAGAGGGTGGGGCGAACAGGCAGACAGACTCTCAACGCTACCAAATTCAGCAGATTTGGGAAAAGTATGCAGATTTCACAGGGAAATGTGATGCCATAAATGTTTTGATCTATTGGACAGGCACAGCTGTTCTTCTACAGACTTCCAGCTGTGAGAAGAGGCAGATTCCTGCCAATGGCTTACAAAGAATAACAAGTCATTGTACCCTTTTCTAAACCTTATGGTATGCGGTAGCTGTGCAGAAATTATGCCAAAACATTAAAAAGGTAGTGTTTCACAGGAAGGATGAAGTGGGTGTACAGTAATACTGAATGGGCAGGCTACGTCAGGCATCAAAAATGGACCATTTACTAGCTTTTATACTGGTCTTATTGTGCACAATTCATTGGTTTTTATTGATTTATTCAGTGTTTTAAATAAAAAAAATTGTTAGTCCTAATAATCTTTAATCAAAATGTATTAATGCACTTCCTCTCAAATACTTTCCTTTCCCGATAACGTCAATCTGATGGAACTGATGGGTAAAATATCCAAGCATGTCATCTGATTCTCTCCAACTGTGTAGCAAACAGAAAGGGTGACAAAGTCTATTTTTCGTCTGCTTCTGTCCCGAAACTCTGACACCTATCCTCAGACAAACATCATTACTGGCCTGCCAAATGCAGATGTGCAGAGCTTGTCATATTATACCCCAAAACACTTAAGGCTTTAAGGCACTATCCAAAGGTGTTTCAACTAAGTACAGAGAAGTGAATACTTATGCAATGTAATTATCTCAGTTTTCCCTTTTTAATAAATTTGCACAGTCATCACAAGTCATTATGCTGTACAAAGAAAATATTCAAGATAATATATTTGAAAATATATTATATGGAAAATATTCTTAAATAGTAATTAAGTATATAAAAAAGAAATACAGTAAATGTACGTTATTTCCCCCTGAAGTACATTTTATAATTCAATATAATGATATATTCTATTTTTTATATTTCTATTTTTTTTCCTTTTTAATAAATTTGTAAAGTTATTTAGAAATATATTGTTTGCTTTGTCGTTATTGTTACGTATCCGGTCCATGAACTTCCATCTACTAGCCATCAAAGGTCACCCTTTCCAATTTCATTGACTCTAGCACTACACACTGTTGCACATCACCCAATATACATATCCCATCATTCATGCACATGATTGCACACAGCAATGATTGCACAAAGCTGTTTCATGATTGCACACAGCACGGATTGTTTACACACAGCTTTGTTTCATATCACTAACTCAATATTTACCACTTCACTCTGAATCCCTTCCAGGGCAGAATACTTTTGGGGGGCTTATCATCGATAGTACATACAGAGCCCTTGTTAATTTGCCCTGCCTTGCTTTAGTCGTGCCTTGGCTGTTCTCGGTTTTTGACTTTGAGCTGTTTTCCTGGACTTTATTTCTTAGGCTTGCCCTTGTTGATTTTGTCGCCGTGCGGTGACCTACGCTGCACTAGGATGATTATGGTCTTGCCCTCATTTTACCTGTTTGCCATTGTTCGACCCTGCTTGTGTTTCTGACCTCTCTGCTTTAATAAAGATGGCACATGGATCCGCATGTCTCACATCTCGTCAGCCCCGTAACAATGTGGGTTGGGGTTTGTAGATAAAAAAAAAGGGGGGACGTGAAAAAAAGCACTTAAGTAATAATGTAAAGCCACTAGCATAAATGCTGGCAACATAAACAGTTGTGAAATATTATTGTATCATGTAGTATATATACATTATAAGTGAGTCTAAGAAACTAAATAGTCCAGGTTATAGTGGAAAATAATGTTTACTTTTTCATAAAAGCATGAAACTTGGTACACTTGCATAGTTTGCGGCCATAAACATTTCCAGAAATGGAGCCATCGCAAAAACACCACGTGGTTGCAATGGCGACCATTTTACTTTCCGCAATAACCAAATTATGTATTTTGTGTCATATCTCCTGAACCAAACATGATAACACAGAAAAGGTGATGCCTACCCCTATGTTTTGATGGTCAAGGAATACAATGATACCACATACAACAACATAAACTGTTCAGGTGAAGAGTTAATGGTGAAATCAGCAATGTGAGAAGGAAATCACAGTATCTGAGTATCACAGTATCACAGCATTAATAGTACATATTACGGCTATTCATTTTTTATCTTTGATAATTAACTAATATTTTATGTAATATACATTTAAAAAGATTGTGTTCAAGAATACTATATATATTCAGAGAGATAAAAAATAATCTCAGGTAAGTGTAATTTCCGTTAACTTGAGAAGCAAGATATATCAGCGTATTTAGGTGGATGTAGTGTGTTTCCAGTGCGACTGATGGATTCTATATCAATGTGTCAAGCTATGCTACGGCTTATGTTCACACGCAGAGCAGATTGCACGCACTTCAGAGTGAACGTTAATGGTAATTCAGTGCCCTGATGAGAAGGAATACATGAAAAGTGTGCAGAATTTCAAAAAAGGTATATCATGTAAACTTAATTACAAATCACTGATGGGGGACCAGAGTGTGCATATTATTGTCCAACAGAGGGGAAGACAGAGTGCCTTGCATGCGGGCGGGTTCAACAGTGTGGAATACGCTAATATTGATGTAATCGGTTGTGAAATATATTTATATTGTAGGGGTTGATGCGGTTGGGGTGGGCTGGACAGTGACAAGCACAGGTGGCTTGCGGGTCCAATAACCAAGACTATTTCGACTCTGTCCAGTACACGCTGAGCAATGTGGCCAATCATGCTGCCACTGATTGACAGCTGTAGTGGTTATATTAAAGGGAGCTCTCTTTGCTTGCTTTCTGTATTTAATCTATTCACAAATTGAATAAAAGTTTTAATAAATGAGTTTTGTTTACCTCATATAGGAGATTTAATGCAGGTGCGGTTCGAGTCCCAGTTTTTATGTCAAATGGGTTGGTTATGGGATTAAATTAGTGTTGCTGTCAGATAACATGTCGGGTGTTTTGTTAATTACTGCAATAGTGGGAAGATCGTTTCACCAGCCAGGAAAGGTGAATGAAAATACCTCTCTGTGATGTTACCACGAGGCATTGCTTACTTACAGATCTCAGGCTTCTGGAGGGGATGTAGATTCGTAAGAGTGAGGAGGAAGTAGGAGGGTGCTGTTCTGTACGCAAACATCAATGTCTTGAACTTGATGCGAGCCGCAACAGGTAGCCAGTGCAGGGAGATAAAGAGAGGAGTGAAGTGGGCCCTTTTGGGCTCATGGAAGAATAGTCGTGTCGCTGCATTCTGAAACATTTGTCGAGGTTTGATTGTGCATGATGGAAGTCCAGCTAGAAGAGCATTGAAATAGTCCAGCCTAGAAGTTAGAGGATGAGGACAAGGGCTGGGCAATAAGTGTGCAGCAGCATCTGTGTGGAAGGGTGAGCATCCTGATTTGTGCAATCAACAACCTGCAAAAGAGCTGTCTTTACAATATGGTCTTGAAGGTCAGTGGAGTCACCAAAGAATAATTTTGGATGAACCTAGCAGGATGATGAAATCATGCTGTAGAGTTGGAGTGGCGGGGAAGACAAGGAGCTCAGTCTTTGCCAGGTTGAGCTGCAGGTGTTCCTTCATCCATGCCACGATGTTTGCCAGGCAGCCTGAGAGCCATGCAGCTACTATTGGATTGTCTGGTTGAAATGAATGATAGAGCTGTGTGTCATCAGCATAGCCATAGCAATGGTAGGAGAAACCATGTGCTTGTATAATGGGTCCCAGTGATGTAGTGCATATGGTAAAGAGGAGGGGTCCAATAACTGATCCCTGAGGAAACCCTGTGACTAGTTGATGTTCTTTGGATACCTCTCCTCCCCAGGAAACCCTGAAAGACCTACCTGTGAGATAAGATTCAAACCAGTGGAGTGCAGATCTGGTGTTGGCAGGCAGGATAATCTGATGATTCACAGTGTCAAAAGTGGCAGATAGATCCAGCAGAATAAGAACTGATGATTTGGAATCAGCTTTCACTATCTGCAGGGCTACAGTGACCGACAGCAAAGCAGTCTCAGTTGAATGGGCGCTGCTGAAACCTGATTGGTTAACGTTCAGTTGGTCATTCTGTGAAGGAAATAATGTAACTGTGTCTATAAAGGTGTGAACCAAATGGTCCATTCTATTAGAATAACAAAGGAACAGAATTCCTCAGGAATGTCTTGTAGATTGCAGGATCTCCAGCGGGAGGTCCTAACAGTACATGTTGTTTGTAGTCCTTTTGACTTTAGGTATAAAATTCTATCCCACAGACAGAACTTTGGGATAAGCTACGATTCTTACAAGGGTTAAGATTGTTTGAAGGAAGACATGCTAACATCACTATTGAAGAACTGCTACACTACCATCTTCAATAAATTATTCTCCCCACAAAAATATTGGTCAAGCCTATTTAATTTTTTGTATTAGAGAAATCTAGTACATTGGTGAGCCACCCAAAAGACTGCTCAGCAAAAATACAGTAAAGATGATGATACATGAGGCAACTTTTTAGGTTAGAAGGGGTATTATGCACTGACCTATCTAGACAGATATTGTCTTGACAAGAAGTTAAAGTGGATCATAAAGTGTCAGTTTCTGTATTTACATCCAGAGATGAGAAATGGGTGGGTGAGGGAAGAGAGGATGACACTACAGAGGAAAGATGGAAGGGTGAAAAGGAGTGTAGGTTTGCCTAAACCGTAAGGTAGAGGAATTGGTGGCACACAGGGTATAATAGTAGGTTAACTGTATAAGAAAGGACCAGAATGTTGTCTGCAGTACAACTGCATGTGTAAATTAAGTCAAGCTGGTTGCCTGATTTGTTAGTGCTTGTGGTGGTAAGCCATTTGAGATCGAATGAAGCTAGGAGTGGAAGTGGAAGTCTGCAGTGTAAGGCTTCTCCAGATGGATTTCGAAGTCACCAAAAACTACAAGTGGACTACCAGCCACAGAGAATACAGCAGCCCATACAGCTCCTCTATAAAGATGCCCAGTTGACCAGGAAGGCGATAAATCATTACAATATGGAGTTTAACAGGAGCTGTTACCATAATAGCATGAAACTCAAAATAATTTTTATTGCATAGGGAAGAGGGGGTTGAGTAACTCCAATTATTAAAAATGAGAAGACCAGTACCCTTCCAACCTGACCGGGGGTGTGAGAGAAAGGGAAGTTGTTAGAGAGAACAGCAGGGGTTGCGGTGTCTTCTGGACGAATCCAGGTCTCAGTCAAGCCCAAGATACTAAGAGTACACTGAGAAGCAATGGCCAGAATTAAGTTTGTTGACAGCTGACTGACAATTCCAGAGACCCACAGAAAATGACAGAGATGCAGCAGAAGAGGTGCAGATAGGACGCAGCTTAGCAAGATTGCGTTGCCGTCTGCGTGTGATGTTAGAGCATTGTTGAGAGAGAACAAGAATGCATTGGAAACACACTACCGCCTACCTGACTCTGCCTGAGAGGTAAGGAAAAATACACTTACTTGAGATTATATTTTTATATCTCTGAAATAAATGATTACATTCTTGAAAACAATCTTTTATTGGACTATTGAATAAAATATTAGTTAAGCTGGTGTGTGGTGGGCGTTCTGGCGCAATATGGCTGCTGTCACATCATCCAGGTGGATGCTGCACATTGGTGGTGGTTGAGGAAATTTCCCCTTCAATGTAAAGTGCTTTGAGTACCTAGAAAAGCACTATATATATGTAACAAATTAATAATTAATTAAAACAATCTTTTATTGTACTATTGAATAAAATATTAGTTAATTATCAAAGAAAGAAAAAATTAATAGCCATAATATGGACTTTTGTAAATGCTGTGATATGATGCTCAGATACTGTTATTTCCTTCTCACATTGCTGATTTCACCATTAACTCTTCACCTGAACTGTTTATGTTTCTGTATATGGTATCATTGTAATCACTGACCATCAAAACATAGGGGTAGACATCACCTTTTCTGTGTTATCACATTTGGTTCAGGAGATATAGCACAAAATGCATAATTTGGTTATGGCGGAAAGTAAAATGGTCGCCATGGCAACCAAGAGGTGTTTTTGGGATGGCTCCATTTCTGAAAATGTTCAGGGCCCTAACCTGTACAATTGTACCATGTTTCATGCTTTTATGAAAAAGTGAACATAACACCTCAAATTTTGCACATATCACCTGGACTAATAGGAGATAGGATGGGTTGAATCAAATCCTGTTTAATTTGGAAATGTTGCATCAAGGAAGTTAAATTAGTTGTCAACAGGGTTTGACATTGAATTAATTCTGTTCCATTATATTTAACGATATAATGCATTATTAATCATAGGTTCTATTGAGTATATTTCTGTTCTGATTTTTCACTTGCCTCATTGCTTCATATGCCTCATTACGCTTGTACAATACAGCCCTGTTTTGATTTAAGCACTCAGGTCAAAATGACTAATAGTGCGCTTTTGTAAAATCCATACAAAGTCCAGCTCAAGTGGAAATTAATGTTTCATGTCCTTAAACAAGAGGCTCCTCAGACCCAAAACTGCAGGTGCAAGAAAACTACCCCACCTGTATGAATTACAAGATTCATTGTGCACTTGTTTGCATCTAACAAAATTGGACATTGTTTTATTTTAGAGCAACCCAAATTTGTCACAAAATTTCAATCTCAATTATTCCAATAATAATGTAAAACATTGAATTTTAAAACTGTTTTTAAAATGGCATTTTCTTATGAAATACAACTTTTACTTGGAAGATGTGGAGAACAGGTGATTAATTATGGGAGTATGTGAGCTTTCAGCAACTTTTTTTTTTTCAAACATGCCCTCAAACTCTTCCAGCTAAACATCAGGTGAGATTGTGGCTGACGGCGGATCAGAAGAAAGATTTGTCTTTGGCTTGCAACTGCACATGGCAGACCAACAACCTGCTGATGAAAACTTGGCTCCCGCTCGTTTTCTTTCATGTCTCCCGGGAACCACTGCAGATAGCATTTTTCAATTCTTTGTGTGCTTTTCCCTCTCTCTCTCTTTGCCGTTCTCTCTGTCAAACCCACAACAAATCTGTTCATTTGACAAGCGTCCCTCCTCCCCCTCTCCCTGCACCTCCTTCCTCTCATCTGAGGTGGCTAAGTTCAGACTGGCCTCTGCTGTCCTCGGCCTGCCTCTTAAATACTGTCCCCACTTTCCATGCTACATGAGAAAAAGCCAGCTGTTCATCATAATGGAGCTTTAAGCTTTACATAAAGCTTGCCAAATACAGTTTGGAAGAAAGCTTGTAAATTCATTTATGGACACTATCAAAACTCACCTTTTAATTCCTGGGAGTTGGGAGGAAAAAATAAAACCCTTGGTGAAATGGAGGGTGACCAAGGCTGCAGAGTAACATCCTGCATCTGGTGCTCTCCACAGCTAGATGTGGTCTACTGCAAAAGCAACAGGACAGACTGTAAACATCTCTTGTGTGATACCAAACCGGCTCTCCAAGCTCAGATGCTGCAAAGAGCTAGGTGTTAAAGGGATAGTTCACCCATTTACTCACCTGTTTGTTGTTTCAAACCTGTATGACTTTATTTTACCTGTGGCACACAAAATAAGATATTTAAAAAAATGTCTCAGTGTTCGTTTGTTCAGTGTTGTTTTGGACCCCATTGACATTCATTATATGGACAAAAATATACTTTCAATATTTTTCCAACTCATATTACACTTGATATCATTTGCAATATCAATGTTATCATTATCAAATGTTACAATGACAATTAAACAACAGTCAATACTGTAGGGGGAAAAACAGAATCATGAATGATAGCCGTTTACTAACATGTTACAATAAGGTCCTATTAGTTAAGGTTAGTTAATGCATTAATTAACATTAACTAACAACTGTCACGATCTCCAGCTGGAGTGCCCATGAGCTCCTCTAGAGGGCAGTCCATTCTGTACCTTGCCATTCACTCAGGACCTCCATTTCCCATAATCCTTGCCCGGACTCATCAAGGCATCCCCTGTATTCCATTCATCAATCAGTTCACAGCTGCTCCACATTAGTAAGGACTAGTAAGAATAGCACACCACTCACTGTCTTTAAGGGTGATTTGAAGGTTTGAAATGGTTCTCCAGAGTGGCTGGTGTTCCAGTGTTCAGGAGGGTTTTTTTTTTTTTTTTTGTTGGGGGGGGGGGGGGCCTGCCTTGTGTTTGACCCTGGACTGTCTGCTTTGATTCTGATTGTTGCTGCCGGCCCTCACCATTGCTCGGTGTTGGATTACCTTTGCCTTGTCTTGCTATAATGTTTACTGTCACTGGAAGATGCCTGTATGATACGCCGGTAAATAAAGCCTGCATTTGGATCACGCTTAGGTTTAAATTAACATTAATAAAGATTAATTATTTATAACTATTTTCAGTTTTTAGTTTTCATGTTAACTATTGTTTAAGTTAATAAAAAATGAAGCCTATTGCAAATTGTTACTGATCTTTTGATAAATAACAATCTTTGCAGTCCTATATTTTATTGAAATTCATAATACCAAATTAACAGCTTTCCAAGCCCCCTGGCTTACATGTACCTTTGGTTAGAATAACGAGCATTAGGGAGGAAAAAAAAACAGAAGAAGGAGAGAGAGATAATGGATAATGCCCAGTGTTTGAACCAGGTGTAATTCAACTAAGGCGGTGGGTTTTCAACCATGAGTTCAAGGCCACTAGGGGACCTCAGCAATCTTGGTCTTTCTCATGTTCCTGTATTTGGAATGCTGGATTATATCGTCATTTAAAAAAAAACCCACTGCAGTTAGATCGTGCTCCTGTCTCCATTTACATCCAATGTTATAGCCATAATCATAAACACTGTAGCGCCATGTACGGCACATTGTTATTTTTCTAGGTATTTATAGTCGCTAATGAATCAAAAGTACATTCAAAGAAAATAGGTGACTTTCACATTGCAAAATAAAGTGGATACAGCTGACAGTGGAGACAGATTTTCAGATTTGTAGTTAGCATGAGGGCTAACAACTAATAAACAAAGCCTTGACTCCTTGGATGTGACACATAAATTATTTAGTCTTTCCACACAAGAACTGCTGGCTGGTGCAATTAAAGCAATTTAGAAAATATTCCATGTTTAATGTACATGTGGAGATGGTTAGGATTTACATGAAATTTACATTGTCCCTGCAGCAAATCACATCTTGATGAAAGTGTGAGGAGGACTGTTGAAATTATAGGACTCTGCTTTAGTGGTTTATGGTGGCTGGAGCAGCGTGAATTTATACACATCTGTTTGACAGATAGCAAGGGCTCTGACTGGTTGGAGATCCTCACAGATGCTGGTGCATGGTTGTAAAAAGGTTCTTAGCAGTAAATCTCAGAGTTTGGTAAGATACCACTAAGAGGATGCAACCAAGTGGACTGTGTCTCTTTTCAACAAGAAAAATAATAAATTCATGGCATCTGTTTGAGCCCTTTATGTTGATATGATTTCTTCGTAATTGTGATCTTGTAATCTTAGTATCAAGCGATTGATATTCAAAATTAATTTGATGATGAACGCAGGATTATCCAACACAGTGGACATCAGGTCTTGAACGATAGCAGGAACCTCATGATTTAAGGCTCATTTATACTTCTCTGTCGGACCTACGCCGTAGCTTACGCACACCCCATACGCTGTAGGCTGACGTGCACCTCTCCAAAAATCTAAAGGCTGATTTATACTTCTGCGTCAGACCTACGCCGTAGGCTATGCGTCAGTTTTCATTTATACTTCTGCGTCGTTGTCCACATCGACGTGCAGTACACATGGGAAAACGCTAGTCGCAGTGTCCGCGGGCATGTTGCTGGTGTAACCCGCAGTACCACGGCAAAAGCCAAAGAAGAAGCGGCTTGTCGGAAAAGCATTATAGCCGTGACGGCGGCAAATAAATATCAAATCATTAAATCATTATTTAAAACTACAAAAAGGAGACAACAACGGAACAGGAGATGATGGCATTCTTTCAATCTGCACAAGATAACACTTAATTATGTTTTCGAATGTATTTTATTTTATTTTTTGTTTTGTTTTGATTTAATTTGTTAAGAATTTCAGGGGAGTCTCTGTCACCAGTCACCAGTCACGACGCTCACCTGATCACAATCACTTTGTTACTGATCACCCGCACCTGCAGCCAGCAATCAGCACACCTTCAAGAACACGCTCCTCACAGTCACTCATCGTCCGATCTATCGTTCACTATCTTTAACTGTTTCCAGACCTTACTTACCTGTATACTCACTGAGTATTATTTACCTCCAGAGTTTCCCGTGTTCCTACGATCCCGATCTCCTTCGTTCCCGATCTCCACCAGGATACCTGCAACAAAGACAAAGAGACTTACTTTCAGCTAAGCATTCAAGAACTCTCATACTCCCATTGACTCACCTGCCTTCTGCTCACCTTGCTCTTCAGTCATTGTCAATAAACCCACCTGCTTAGAACACTTACCTTGTGTCTCTGCCTGTGTACTGTGACAGAAGATCGGACCCTAACCATTCATGACTCAAGCCCGCTGGCCGCTCTGAAGTCAAGCCCGCCGGCTGCGGCTCTCTCAGCTCCTCGAAAGCGCCTTGCTGTGCCTGCTCCTCCAGAGTGCCCTCCAGTGCCAGCACCTCGTAAGCGCTTTCCAGATCCCCAGTTCAGCCCAGGAAGGGATCCGGATCTCAAAGTTAAGCCCAGGGAGGGCTCCTGATTCTCCATTTAGCCCGGGAGGGCTCTGATCCCGTTAAGATAGGGAGAGCTTTCCAGTCTCGAAGTTAAGCCCCAAGTTATCCATAGGGGATATTCTTTTTTGGCGGGGGGGTGGGGGGGTAGTAAGGCTCCAGCCGTAGATGCCAAGGCGGGGGCTGGGGCCGCGGCTTCGGAGGCAGAGCCGCCATGGCCTCCCGAATCTCCTGATCCGCCATGGCCACCCGAGCTCCCTGATCCGCCCTGGAGGCCTCCCATGTCTCCGTCCTGTACCAGCCTCCAGGGCGCCCACCCCCCTCCCCGGTGGAATTGTTATGGCGTGGGACGCGCCTTCCGGGAGGGGGAGGTAATGTCAGGGAGTCTCTGTCAGCAGTCACCTGTCACGACGCTCACCTGATCACAATCACCTTGTTACTGATCACCCGCACCTGCAGCCAGCAATCAGCACACCTTCAAGAACACGCTCCTCACAGTCACTCATCGTCCGTTCTACCGTTCACTACCTTCAACTGTTTCCAGACCTTACTTATGCCAAGTTCACACTGCACGATTTTAGTCCGATTTTTCACTCGCCAACAGGTTTTGCGAGATCGCCGACAAATGCCTGAAATCTGAGGCAAATCGGTGCTCGTTCATGCGAGTAACAATCACGCAGTGTGAATTATCAAAGACACGATCTGAGAGAATCGCCGACGCCCGCAAAATATTTGGCATGCTAAATATCTGGAAATGTCGGCGATTCACAATCACGCTGTTTGAAATGATTTCTGACTGAAAACTACAACTGCGATGACCTACAGCCAATGAGAGAGCACGGTACAGGGCAGAGGGAAGTTCGGGGAGGAGTTATATGAAACGGAGTTTGTGGACCCGTGTTGCCAAATCCGCAATTGCCGCCGGTTGTTTTTCATGTCAGCAGGTTGACGCGACCCCAATAACGTGATATTTAGGCCCTGGAATGTGAATTGTACCAGGAGAACCCCGCCAAAAAAATGTGTATTTTACCCCCCGAACGCGGGACTTTTGCTGGGGGACCCTCTCAAAAGCAATTGGGCTATTTTCAGGCTAGTTTTGAGTAGTAATTGGGCGGGGTTTTTTAGCGAAAACCTGGCAACCCTGCACCAAACAGATTCAAGCAGTGATTTCTCCCTATGGGAATATTTCATGCCAAGTGGTAACCTCCTGTATTGTTTCACGTTGCCAGTGTGAACACCGCATCACATGAATGCACCCAGATAGTAGTCAGTGTAAACCAAACAGTGATGCAAAGTATTTTGAAAATCGTTTGGTGCAGTGTGCGTGTTGCAATTCGGCATACCAGGTTACTCTACGATAAAGATCTCCTTCGTTCCCGTCTCCACCAGGGAAACTGCAACAAAGGCAAAAGAGACTACTTTCGCTAAGCATTCGAGACTCTCGTTACTGCCACTTTGACTCACACGGCCTTCTGCTACCTGCTCTTCAGTCATGTCAATAAACCCCCTGCTTTAGAACACTTATCTGTTCTGTGCATGTGTACTGTGACAATTATAGTATTGTTAGCACATGTTGGGAGTGTTTTCTTTGCCCCAAAAAAAGAAAATTTGTCGTTTTTTTTGCAAACCTAGTCGTTTTTTGCCTTGTGTACCACCCACCACGAACTTACAGGACGCACCTTGTCCTAACTCCAAGTGTTACCATGGGGTAAACGGACGCCTCACCCAAAGTTTCTCAGGTGGCCAGATGGTGCAATGTGCAGAGTTGGTCTCTTGGTCATTGCTTGCGTCCACACCAAGAGGGCTGCGAGCAGCACTTAACTTTAGTATTGAATCTATTGTTGGCGAATCTTCTGTAATTGTCGTGGTTATTCTTCTTGAAGGACAATCACCTACCTGCCAGAAGTCTGACTTGATTATGTAGAGATGTTTAGCCCCTTTAACACTTACAGTTCTTTACTGGGGTAAATGAACGTTAAGAGAGTAAATTGTGAGGGCCTTTTCAAAAGATACTGGTAAATTGTTCTGGCAATGCTACCAGTATGAGAATTGTAACATTACCGTAATGTGATCTGTATGAAATGCAGAACAAAGATTACCGCTATGAACATGTAATGAGCGTTGAGTTCAGAACGTCCTGACATAAAGGACGGTTCGAGCACGGGAATGAGGAGCGCAGCAGTGGCTCAGGACCGTTCAAAACAAGTTTTGAATTTTTAAGGACTAGTGTGACGCTGCGATGCGCTTCTCGCCACCTTAAGACGGTATACTCTTATAACATTCTGGCGCAGATGACACATTTACTCCGCACTGTGTAGTTCAGTTTGAACTCATCTAATATGATGTCTCTGGGTCAAAAGCAGCTGCATGAATGTGAATGTCTGACACAAAAATGAAAACATCAACATAAACACTGAGCGCACGTTTACAAACACAACACTGGGAGGTGCAGCCGTTTAGAGGTAATTTACGGGATGTCGCAGAATTTACCGGTATTTTGAAACTGATGTGAGAATGGTGCTTTACCGGTAAAAAGACGGAACGTCTTTGCTTGTGTGAACAGCACATTTTTGAATTTACTGGTAAAGTCGTTCCGGCACTTTTACGCCATTTTACTGGTATTACTGTGTGAAAGGGGCTACTGACATGCTTGCAAAAGCGTTGAGTTGAAATTGTAGAGATGTTGTGTTACACGCTAATGTGTGTGTTAATTGTAAATGTGATTTACATATTTAAGGCTTCACTTTGAAAATAACATAGGCCTATAACTTATCTGACAACTGTACTTATAACTATGCTCTTGTTTGTGCTTTTCTAGGTTAACTAAAGTATAATTTTTGCTTGCCTTTAAAATCTTACTTGTTTGCGACTCTTCTGTCATCTGTCATGGTCGCTTCTTGTACCTGCAGAAGTCTTGACATTATATTGTAGACGCTGTGCGTGTACAAATGTAAATGTGATTTACATAGGATTCACTTCAGTCTGTAAAAAAATAACTTATCTGACAACTACTCATACCTATGTTTAAAGCTTGTCTTATTTAACTTAATTTTTATTAATTTTTTTCATTTAAAGTCTAATTTGTGAGTGACTTGTCATCTGCCATGGTCTCTTCTTTCTTAGAACAAAGATATGCTTGCAGAAGCATTGAGGTGATATTGGATAGATGTTGTTTTACACACTGCTGAGTGTGTGTTAATGGAAATGTGATTTACATTATATTTTTATGGATTTAGTTTGAAAATATCTAAGTTATCTGCCAAGTATACTTATATCTATGCTTTTAACTTCTTTCATGGTTAACTGAAGTACAGTATATGTTGTTTTGCTTTCATTTAAAATCTTACTGGTTGGCGACTTTTGCTTTTTATGTCATCTGTTGTGGTCTCTACTTTCGAAGGATGATAACATGCCTGCCCTGCAGAAGTGTTAACGCTTTTCACTTACTTAAAGTCCTTGTCCTTGTATCTTGTACATTTCTTAACTGACTCTGTGTGGCAAGGAATTTCAAATTCCATGATGTCATAATGGGTGAAAGCTGATTGGTTGAGAGTGTCTCTGTGTCAGAGTAATGAATTTAAAGACGGTATTTATTAATTATGTGGGGTTTTTATGCTCGTGGCTCTAGGTTTTCATGTAGCATAAACATTTCCTAATAAAATCTGTTCTGCTTTTCTCAAGAACATTCAGAAATATGGCTTATTGTACTGTACATTATACTTATACATACTGTACTGTACACTTTTCCAGCATTGTTCTTCTATTGCAGTGGGATCTTTCCATTGACTGTTCTCTGGTGCACTGATGTGTTTCTTTAGACAACGCAAAATTTTATGTGAACTATTAAATGGCAAGATTTATTTCTACTTGCATGGGCTAAAGTATTGATACAGATTTCTCGATTTGGTTCATGTCGAATTCGTTTTCAAAATGTTGTCCACGTTCATTTTTTATGTTTATATAAAATAAATTATCTATACAAGGAATCTTCAAACTTCATACATTAGTATACATTTAAAAAAAATTAACAATAGGACTGATAGATTAGTAGACATATTATTCAACACAACCTAAAACTAATCTGTGTATTCCAGCTGAAGTTAACTTTAAATTGATTGTGTAAAAGTATTTTATTGTAGTATTTTAAAATGTATTTAAATTTTTTAAAAACACAAAAAGTTCAGTTTAGCAGCTTTACACTCTGTTGAAATGTTTTGAGGTCAGTCTAAAAAATGCAGTCATTTTCTGAGTCCTAAAGAAATCTGATGCTCCAAATATGAGATGCTCCAAAAATGAAGAGACATGAATCCTTACTGTTGGCCACTATTATTTATTCTCTGTATTATTCATTGTTGTCTGCTATGTGTTGTGCCTTACTTTCTGTCTGTTTGTGATCAAGGCAAGGGTAGATGATCTTGTAAAATTTCATTCACAGTTTCATTCACAGAATTCTTGTGGTACCCTTTTGATAGCGGTGTATTTTGTGTTTCAGCTCTGAGGCAACTGTATAACGAAGACAGTTGAGCAGTGGACATCCAAGTCAAGTCAAGTCACCTTTATTTATATAGCGCTTTTAACAATACAGATTGTGAAAAAAGCAACTGAACAGCATTAATTAGGAAAATAGTGTGTCAATAATGCAAAATGACCAAAGTAAACACAAATTTTTCAGTTAAAGACAGTTCATCATTGAATTCAGTGATGTCATCATCCAGCTCAGTTCAGTTTAAATAGTATCTTTGCAATCATTTGCAATCAAGTCAACGATATCGCTGGAAATGAAGTGTCCCCAAAATCAACGCAAGCCAAGAGGCGGGACAGCGGCAAGGAACCAAAACTCCATCGGGGACAGAATGGAGAAAAAAACCTTGGGAGAGAGAGAGAATAACCCAGCGGTCATCGCGACAGCTTCGGCGGGCGGCCCAGTTCATTCCTCTGACCAGATCGAAACCAACACGTTTCACAATTCCAAAACAGGCCTGCCCGGGCAACCACAAGTCACATCTGGGCAGAGAGGACTCATCTGGTTCCTGTGGTCTTTTCCTGGTGGTCGTCTGAGACAAGGTCTTTAAAGGGGATCTGTATATGGGGCTCATCTAGTTGTCCTGGTCTCCGCTGTCTTTCAGGGCTGTGGAGGTCCTTTCTAGGTGCTGATCCACCATCTGGTCTGAATACGTACTGGATCCGGGTGACTGCAGTGACCATCTGATCTGGATACAGACTGGATCCGGTGGCTACGATGACCTCGGAATAAGAAAGAAAAGACTAATATTCGCGTAGATGTATTCTTCGTGATGTAGCCAGTACATCGGGTGTGATGAGAAGTTGGTGTCGGTTCGGTACGTTGACCTCATTAATGCAGCCGTAAAAATCCTTCACCGAATTTGGACTCTTAGCATGACATATTTGTGTTTTCTGTGGTAGCTCAGGCACTGGCTTACTGGTCGTAATGGGTGACACTTTAATCCTCTATGAGCTCTTTAACTTGCCCAAAGAGTGTGTCCACTTGTATTTAGGGACACACTCCTCCCAGTCTTCATGGGTCTTTGGGTCAGAACATCGCAGTCTGTTTATAAAGGTATGTTGATCGCATAACCAGCTGTGCCATGCTTTTAAGTTTACTATTGATAATAAAATAAAAGTGATTAAAAAAATGTCATTGCTTGAACCATTTCGACATTCCTGATTTTGATAAAAGATTATGAACATGAATTGTGCAGTGTGCAATGTGCAAACTAAAAAGTAAATGCATACATTTTAATTTCATGTTGACTTTGTATGTAAGATCTGTCTTGCTTTCTGAAACTAAAGTAGATCCTGATTTAAAAAAATAACTTTGTGTTATCAGTATGTAAATGCTAAAAAGTTTGGGTTGTTTAATGCCTTTGAAATGAGTCACATTAATTAAATACACACTGGAAAAGGAGATCAGAGTGGCAAAGAGGAATTATTCAGAAAAAATAAGGATTAAATTCTCTTCCAGTGACTCGGCATCAGTGTTTAAAAGTCTAAAATAAATCACCAATTACAAGACACCATCCACAGGCACTGCGGAGAATCAACACCTGGCAAACGATCTGAACGAGTTCAACTGCAGGTTTGAAAAAACACCCCACAACCTCCCTGAACAACTTTCCACACAACCATTCACACCTCCAGCAAAACCCCCTCTCCCCCACACCTGCCATTCAGATCAGCAAAGACGAGGTGCACCAGGTCTTCCGGAAACAGAAAAGGAGAAAAGCACCAGGCCCAGACTGTTACACCAGCCTGTCTGAAATCCTGTGCTGACCAGCTGGCCCCCATCTTCACACAGATCTTCAACAGATCACTGGAGCTGTGCGAAGACCCTTCATGCTTCAAACGCTCCACCAACATCCCCGTCCCAAAGAAACCCAAAAATACTGGACTTAATGACTACAGACCTGCGGCTCTAACGTCTGTGGTCATGAAGTCTTTTGAAAGACTGGTGCTGGCCCACCTGAAGGACATTACTTGACCCTTGCTGGATCCTCTTCAGTTTTGCCTACAGAGCAAACAGGTCTGTGGTCGATGCAGTAAACATGGGACTGCATTTTGTTCTGCAACATCTAGACAGACCAGGGCCTTATGTGAGGATCCTGTTCGTGGACTTCAGCTCGGCCTTTAACACCATCATCACAAACCTCCTCCTGCCCAAACTAACTAAGCTCTCCGTGCCCATCTCCGTCTGTCAGTTGATCAACAGCTTCCTGACAGACAGACAACAGCTAGTAAAGCTGGGAAAATACACATCCAGCACCCACACGATCAGCACTGGAGCTCCTCAGGGATATGTACTCTCCCCACTGCTCTTCTCCCTCTACAACAAAGACTGCACGTCTAAAGACCCCTCTGTCAAGCTCATGAAGTTTGCAGACGACACCACACTCATCGGCCTCATCAAGGATAGAGACACGTCTGCTTACAGACAGGAGGTTAAAGAACTGGCAGTCTGGTGCAGTCTTAACAACCTGGAACTTAACACGCTCAAAACTGTGGAGATCATCGTGGACTTCAGGAGAAAACCCCCCGCACTCCCCCCACTCACCATCATGGAAAGCACTGTGACTGCAGTGGAGTCATTAAGGTTCCTGGGCACCACAATCTCTCAGACCTGAAGTGGGACACTCACATTGACGCCATTGCAAAAAAGGCCCAGCAGAGGATGTACTTCCTTCATCAGCTGAGGAAGTTCAACCTGACACAGGAGCTGCTCAAACAGTTCTACTCCGCCATCATTGAATATGTCCTCTGCACTTCTATAACTGTCTGGTTCAGCTCAGCTACCAAATCTGAACTCAGAAGACTTCAGAGGGTAGTCCGGACTGCTGAGCGAATCATTGGTACAACACTCCCTTCTCTCCAAGAACTGTACTCGTCCAGAGTGAGTAAAAGGGCTGGCAGAATCACTCTGGAACCCTCACATCCAGCACACTCCCTCTTAGAACTGTTGCCATCTGGTCGACGCTAAAGAGCACTCAGAACACTCAAGCAACACCAGAGTCATGCGTTAGCAGAACCCAGCGCAAGTTCAAACCAGTTCTTCCCTCAGGCCAGTCCATTCTCCCCCCCAGGCACCACTTGACCAATACAGCTGTAGGGGAGAAACATAACGAGGAGTGCGTATCTTATTTCACAAGCGTCGAATACACTTATTTATACAACGAACCACCACCAGTTAACATTCAGATTTGCACTACGTATACATTACAAGACAAACTGTCTATTGTATATACCTCGTACATACAATGGGATTTGGATATTTGATAACTCCTTTGTACTCAGGTTCTATTTCTCTATTTGTCTATTATCGGGGTGTTGAGTTGATTCTGTCATGTCATTCTGTACACCTGCTGGCGCATTCTGCGCATCAGAACAAATCCATCGTAGTGTGTAAAATACTGACTCAAATTTGGAACATAAAAACTCATCTGATTCTGCTTGTTGCTTCTGGACAGTTGAAGATATTAGTACACTTTTTATTAAACCGTTTATGTGAATATTGCTAAAATTTAAAATTAATTTTTCAAATGTGTTTAAATTTCCAATGTGACAAGGGCAGCAAGCGATACTTTTCCTGCAGCCTTTATGCTTTATAATTCAGTGTCCACGTGATCCGTTCGGATGTTTTTTTGGTATTATGCTGAATTGCGTGCTCAAAGAAAAAGTTCAACTATTCCAGTGTTGTGAAGGAACTCAACAATTATTGTGCTCTGCTATGAGTGGGAACCCCGAGTAGGAGGCGCTTGTTAGACTGAGTCCTATGATGAAGTAGGTTCCAATAAATTTTGTTAAATGAAAATGTCTTGATTGTCATGTTGATCTGATCAATATAAGGTGTCCTCCTGAATACACAAGTATATAATCTGCTAATAACAAAAGACTCAGTAAGACCACAAAGCAAAGCCAAGGCAACTCACGAACACATTCTGTCGACGACCACGTTCTTCCATTATCGTCCAAGGTCTGACACTCTTCATCTCTCTGGCATTAGCTTACAATCAGTTTGTTTGTCCAGATAAGAAGCTTATCTTAAGAGTATTATCAAGAACCTGAAACAAGTGTATTTGATTCCCGAGTGAGCAATACACCTTCTTACACAGTGATGGTGCCTGTAGGTGGGGTGTTTCAGCGAGGGAAACAACGGCTAGGACGTGCTCCATATAATATATAATGAGCTGCACCCAGTCCAGTGTGCCCTCAACAACTATACAAGGAAGATTTTAAGTGTTTTCCTAGCTGATGAAATCACAATACCCGTTCTCGCGCTAGAATGAACACAAACATTTACATATATTTGTGACATTGACATCTCAGCATAATCTCCATTGCATAGTATGTTGCATGACAGCCGAACCTCTTGGTTTGCGGAATATGACATGCATTGCCTTTATTTACTCTACTTTTTTTAACCATTAGTTACAAACAAACACTTGCAGAATCTTCAGGCAACAATTCTGCAATGAAGATAAACATAGAGGTCATTCCGCCCTTTCTCTCTGCAATCAGCATGATCTATCATACAATATCTTATATAAACAGTGATGGTATTGTTATTGATTACCCGAACGTATTTCATTTAAAAAAATGCTAATAAATTTTTATGCTTGCAACACAGGCACTGACTAATCAATCATCAAATTTAATGGACAGAAATATTTCCTTCATAGTATTTTTTTATTGGGATGATGTTTTAGCGCGTGTAGCATTCATTCACAACCACTTTGGGCACTTAACAACATGTTCGCTTCGAATAATATTCGAACACAACCAAGCTTTAAACTGTACAAAAAGGCTATTTCGATGCGATAAACTTAGCATAGGGATCTGCATTAAGAGAAATTATTAGATTAGATTGGCCATCTACTGGTGATTGATACACTCACAAGGCAAAACGATAAGACAATACGCAATGAGGCGGATTAATTTAAAAAAGAAAACAAAACAATAGGCTACAGCATTCCTGTTTAAAATCCAGGAAACAGACTTAGTGGAGTTGAATTAACATGCAAAACACATAAATAAAATAAATACACAAAGATAAATAAATAAATAAATGTGTGAATAAATACCCGTATTGTTGTTTAAATACATAAATAAATAATTAAACATGTGACTAAAGTAGGCAAATAAATAAAATAAATGGTGGGCAAGTGGAAAATGTTAAAGAAAGATGACTAACTCCTCCTAATTATTCGGTCCTTTGATCACTCATTGATTTTGAATGTAGGTCCACATTTATTTTCCTCCTGCCAGCAACACATGCTAACGGTAGCGGAGTGGCAATTATGCAAGAGTAGGCGGATCAAGTGTGTGATGGGTCTGGAGCGTCACTTTGCCTTGGCGCATGGTATTACTTCACGTGTACAAGGGGAAGCGATATTAGCTTAAACGTTTTGATAGGTTAGTTTCTGTAGTTCATAATCATTGGAAGAATCTGAGCTAAGTTGAGAAAAAGATTTTAAGTGGGCCAGCGTGTAAAATGAAATGCGTTACAATAGCCTCTATAATTGCAGTATCTGAACCGTTATGGGCGTCGCTACCTAAACATACTTTTGTCAAGCCTGTATTTTCTGTTCTGAAAAATCTAATGGGAGAAAAAACGTCTGTGTCCTCGATTAAAAACACACTTTCATACCAGTTCTCAAGGATGTTATGTATGAGGCTCTGTTTGCTTTTCAGCGATATACAGACCATCTGTCCCAAAACCCGACCAGCCCCCCCCCCCCCCGGCATTCACCCTGGCAGACCCCCCCCCCCCCGAGAAACCCGAACGAAATCTATAAAACCACCACGTTCATTTTATTCTTGCCTTTAAGAATGTACAATAATACATTGAGAATCAACTGAGATGTACCCTTGGGTTCTCCCACCGTAAAGAGAGAGAGATTGCTGCAGATCAACTTGGTTGTAGAAGACTGTTTACTGACCATAAAAATGATCTTACATGTACCTAAACAACGAGCAGGTAAAACCATCTTAATAAACACTAGCTGCCATCAAAAGAACAAGCCCTTATTCCACGGATAAAGTGAATAATCTCAAGATGACCATGGGATACTGATATGTGTACGTTTGGACAGTATGGTTACATGTTACAACAAAAATGACGTCAGGAAAGGAAAGAGAGGCTATTAGTTGGGGCAGTTTTTGTTAGGAGTCACAGATATTGTACGGACAATACAGCTCAGTTTTTTTATGTATCTTGCTCTGTTGAACGGAAAAAGTGACTTTATGTAGGCCATACTGGATTAGCACCATGCATTTCATGTCAGCGGGAAAGGATTGTTTTCCCAGTGCCACGCTCCCAGCTATGACATGACCCCGACCAAGTCCATGGTTGACACCCTCTCATTAGCATATTGCGCAGAGGAAAATAAATGTGGAACTACATTCAGAAAAAAAATTGTGATCAAAGGAAAATAAATAGGATGAATTAGGCATTTCCTTAAACATTTTCCATTTGAACACCAATTTTTTTTATTTATTTGCCTACTTTAATCACTCTGTAGTAACTTATTTGCTATGTATTGAATTTAATACAAAGGAATTTTGTGTATTTCATACAAATCATTTATTCTATTGCATAGTTTATTATTTGATTTGTGTATCTAGGTTTTTTTTTTTTTTTGCAGGTTTCGTCCTCCATACAGATTAAGTTAGAAGTTGATTAAAACCCAGTACAACACTTCTTTTATATACTTAGTACTGGAAATTACGGTACTGTCTGTAACATTTATAATTAAATATGCTTTGTATAATTTCAACAATTAGGTAAATTGTGACTAATTGTAAATGTAAATGTTTTAAAGGTATTAGAGCTAGTGTAAGGGGGAAAATAATATTATTATGGTGATATGATATACAAAACATGAATTTACAGACATGATGATGAGAATGATCCAAATGGAAGCGAGAAAATTAAATTTTTTTGCACAAAGTAATTTGCATGGTCAGTGTCACAAATTTGCATATTTGATTAGTGACCAAGTGCATCTTAAATACTCCTTTATGTTATGCCATAAATTTAAATAAGTAAAACTATTATTTTTCCTGTGTGAATGGGTAAAGCACTAGGACTCCTAGGTGAACAGCTGAAAAAACCACCAATATGGGACTGTAAGATATATGTGATTTAGCGCTACTTACTGTAATAATGATAATTAAGTATGCATTGTATAATTTTGAAACATTATGTGAAAAGGTTATAAAGGTATCAAAGGTAACAGTATGATGAAAATATGCATTATTATGGTGATACAGTAGTGCCTTATAGAAGTAACAACAGAATGAACCCACTATGTCTTGATATAATTCCACCTAGAAAACAGTAGAGGGAGACGTTGAGCTGTTTTTGGTCTTGTGTTTCTGGGTTCATCCAGTTTATTGGAAAGTAAATATACACAGGACACTAACTTAAATACTTATCTGTCTTATCAGCCTTAAAGCACATGTACACTTGGGGAAGAAGTGGCGATTTGGCTGCCCAAGAGGGAGCCAAATAAGAAAAGTGAACAGACTTCAACTGGAAGAACAACCAGATCTTCTACAGAGCAATGCAAACTTATTGTCTTTGAATAACATATGCTATTTGAAGCTTTTCGTGGATATGGAATAGTGTTTTTAGTAGTTCAGCAGCCATTGACTTCCATAGTATTTTTCATACTTCAACTGTTTGCCTTAGGAACATTATTCAAAGTATCTTCTTTTGTGTTCAACAGAAGAAAGACACTCATTCAGGTTTGTAACAACATGAGGGTGAGCAAATAATGACCGAATTTTCATTTTTGGCTGAACTATCACTTTTAACTGCCATGACGCTATACTGACGGGTCTTATAGGAAACTGTAGTGTTTTGTCGGGGGCCTCGCTGGCACAGGCGAGCCCCTTGGCATTCTATTTCAGTAGTGGGAGTCATGGTATCTTAACACAGCGATCCATTTGATGGCTCGGTCATGCCCATGCCAGTGACCTAACACAACACCAGCCGTAAAACATGTGTCATTGCTGTTAAAAGTGGCTTGAGTACGGTCTATGCAGATAGAGTCTCATTTAACATAAGTGCAAGTAAAGCTGGTAGTGCTCCAAGAGCATCAGCTTCTGTTTGGACAGTACAGAGATGTAAATATGAATTTAAGGAGTCAGCAATAAAACTGAAATAGTGAGCAGTCCTCATCGAGCTACGGTATAGCAGACAGGTAGGCAAGTGATGTGCATTGACAGCTTGACTCAGGTTGTGAGGCTCTGTAAAATATAGCAATAGGGAAAAAAAATGTAACTACTCTTGCAACGTATTTGCCAAATATCTAAATAAATATTGGTTGATGAGTTGAGTTAGTAACCAAGATGATGGTCATGTGTATAATTAACTTTGTGTTTGTTTATTTACGGCAGATACCGTACTTGTATTTCTCGTTTATTTTTACAATACAATGCAGGAGTATACTTAAAATTTGCTAATTAAAATGGAAGCAAGAAAACGACTTTGTGATGTCAAAAATTACCGTATTGATTAGGACCTAGTGCCTAGTAAATTTTAATAAATCGAATTTTCCTTTTTTTTCTAATCCCTAAAAACAAAATTCATAGCTCAAAACCCTGTAATAACTGGTTACACTACAAAAGAATGCAGATAATGTCCAGTGGTCTCTGTTGTAAAAAAGCAAAATTGGGAAGAAATGTGATCAAACTACTGAATATTAATGGGGGGGGGGGGGGTGGGGGGGGGGGGAAATCTATAGGGGATAGTGCAAAACAAAATAACAATAACCAGCAAGCAGCATTTTTGTTGGTGAAAATGCTTTATTAATGAGAGAGGTGAGAGTAGAATGACAGAAAGGCAACAGTATATGAAATAGCACATCTCTGAATAGCCCTACACATCAATTGGTGAAGTATATAGGACAGCAGGAGATGGCCATTTTTTTCCGAGGTTCCCAAGCCCAGGAACCATTCCAGGCTATGGTGGCCACTTGTTGAACTGAAAACTGGACTATTCTAAAGATGTTGGCTGGTCTGATCTTCTGGCCCTCAAACAATGAATTTGAACTCAAACCAGCAAGTCATTTGGGATGTTTCAGAAGAGATCTAATACAAATGCTCTCAAATCAACATGGTTAGAATCTAAGGAATTTTTCAAGCTCTGTTGCTCCATGCCACTACTGAGTTCATGCATACTTTACAGGATAACAATACGTTGCATAACAATAATAATGATGTATTTTGCATTAGCCTCTACCACACATCACACACATTTATACACGCACAAACAAAATCCAGTCTCTAAATATTTCTTTGGATCCAGGTTAAATGGGTGGGTTGACTGAAACACGGGAGGTGTGGTTTACAAAGTAATTTGACACTGTAAAAGAAGTTGAGTGTGGATTTAAAGAGATGCTGCAGCCTGTCCCATATAGTGGGAACCAAGTCTCCCCGGCGCACTGATGGACGTTAAACTGCATTTATGAGCGTGATTACAGATGCTTTGGGATCTATGGATGAGCATTCGCAGAACCATTACTGTCACAACACTTGAATTGCTCAGTACTTACTCAGTACAAACTTTTAGCAAGTCTGCAGAAAAGCTGAGCGAGCGCTCATTCGCTGGATACAGTGTCACAGGTAATCAGCATTCAAAAGTGTAACTTGTTAAAAAATAGACACTTTTTAATCAGTTGCTAGTGAAGTCATGGTCAGTCGTTCTGCATGTTGAGTCGAGGCAGATACCTTTTGATGAAAACACTAAATGTTGGCATTGTTTGTTGTAACCTGGCACAGCATCATGTCTTATCAGAGACTGTCTACTATCACTAATGTGTTCTAGCAAATAGGAATGGGCACTCTGGGAATACTTTTAGCGTTTTATGTCTTTTTGTGTATCATCAGTGTTGGGGAAATTTACTTTTAAAAGTAATGCATTACAATATTGCGTTACTCCATAAAAAAGTAAATAATTACGTTACTTAGTTACTTTTTATGGAAAGTAATGTGTTACGTTACTTTTGCGTTACTTTTGCGTTACTTTTTAAATCTGGACAGGACTTGCTTGTTTGTTTTTAAAATAAAAAAGTTCTATTTTGGAAATATAAAAGCCACTTCGAACAACCAAAGTGAATGGTATAAGCATTCAGGCTGAAGGGAAGTAAATTTACGCGTACGTAGAATTACAGAAGAAGAAAATTTTCAACGGTCATTCGCAATAAAAAAGACAACGCAAGGTGTGTCTAGAGAGTAGATTTTTGCTTTCGTTACGGGGTTGAACAGGATAGTCGAAGGGCGAGGGAAAGACAAGTTAGTTATTATATGACAGGGCGGGATATATTAAAAATTTACATAAGAGGAATATTAGGTGTTGTTTACATTTAATTATTGAAGGTTTGCAGTCAATATTCTGAGGGTGCATTATTTTTATTAATGAGGAAATATGAATCAGTGGTGTTTGTTTTTCTTTTGTGCAAGGTGTCAAAGTGGAGATGCATTACATGCTCTGACAGCATATTCTATTTATTTTAGACATAGACGTAACATGTCTGATTTCTCTCAACAGGGGAGCGCGAGATTGTTCATCAATAAATTGCGAAAAAAAAAAAAAAGTAACTTGCGTTACTCTCTTGTAAATTAAAAAGTAATGCGTTACTTTACTAGTTGCTTGAAAAATGTAATCTGATTACGTAACTCGCGTTACTTGTAATGCGTTACCCCCAACACTGTGTATCATTATGTACAGCTTGCATTAAGTCTGCGCTATATTTTATTTGTTGGTCTACTATAGAGGTCATACATCTGACGTACAGCCTATTTGATGTTGAGTTTGAAATAAATTAAAAAAATAGTTTTTAAGATTGTTAAGAGCAGCCGTCTCAAATTCGTGAACGAATCATTCTTTTCAATCAGATCTTTTAAATTAATCCAGGTTAGCCGTTTTGAACAGTTTGCTCACACGATTGATTCGGCCCCGAGTCAACTCACATGACTCAATGAACCGAGATGCGTGTTTTATCTAAATCGTAATGAACGGAGAGCATCTTTGTAGGGAACCGATCTACAGTAAATGATGGCCTGAGAAGTAAGTTACTTTAAAAGCCGAATATCAGAATTTAAAATAAAACATAGTGGAAATATGTTTATGGCTATTAATCGAGTTTACTGCCGTTTTATCAGGCTATGAAACAGAATAATTTTAGTAGGCTACATTATTTTTAAAAACATCTCAAATAAATTTTAAGACTAGATATATTTTGTCTGTTGTTTAAAGTGAACTATAATAATTATTTAGATTTGGGTTAAACGCTTTTATCAACTGAATAAAAGCATATAAAAGCATACCTTTTTATTAGCTTTTAAAGCTGCAGTCCGTAAGTTTTGCCTCCTTGTCGCCATCTCTGTTTGAAAACCTGGAATTGCAGCTGTGTGTGGAATTATCTAGCTTGCGTGGGTTGTGAGTCGGCACGGCTCCAGCACGGATGAATCTAATGTTCTGAAGAGTATGTGTGGCAGTCAGTCACCGCACCGGTGTGGATATTTACTGTACTTCGCAATCACAAATTCTAGCCTACGTCTTGGAATATATGACCCAAATAAGAATTTTCACCATATATTGCCATCTGAACAAGTAAGTAACAAGTTTGCCATGTTTGTTCTGACCAACTGAGGAAAAGAGCATTACCATAAATCTTGCTAACAATGGTGATTAAATCTAAAGTTTGGTTAGCTCATATCACATCAAACCGTTCAAATTATTATTATTGTTATACTTTATTCTCAAATGATTAATGTTAACAACATCAACATTGGTGACTATGAGTATAGTGTGTATTAGCGTATAGATTTCAATTTCTGCACAGTCTAATCTAATTGTCATACTCTTCAAATTTCATATTCAGAAATTATTTTAAACCAAAAAGCAATTATCCAAACTTTTTAGACTACTCCCGCTTGCCCTCACGCTGCACCTCGTGGTTGGGACCTGTACATAGCAAAATAATGTTCTCAAGTTATGAGGACGAATAAGACCAATTTGCTCTGATTAGGGATCTGCATCCAGGCTGAACGGGCATTCAATAGACCGAGGACGCTCAGCCCGACGGCCCGGCACCAGATCGAACAGCTTCTACCCCAAAAAGCCTGGAGTGGAACGAGGTTGTCAAGCTATTAAAAAAGTTCCGTTTTGTACTAGGCACAATGTCAAAGATGATTAATATTTCATTTCGCTTTTTATTAAGATCTATTTAGAAAAACCGTTTTGGAGAATTGTTTGTTTCGTTAAGATATACGTTTTTGTTTTAAAAGTTACGACCAAGTGGCCAGCGGTCAGACAGTGAGCCTAGTTGCCAGTTTAGCCTTCTTAAATCATCACGACTTGACTAAAATAAAATATATAGATATAAAACATTTCAAGCATATAACAATGTTTAAACGTTTAACCTAGATAAATGTGCGCTATATCCAACAGTTTGTGCGGAGAGTGGAAGCTGAAACGCACTCTGCAGGACATGGAGGCGCCAGCGCAATCACTTGCATTTTTTTCAGTGAATACGCCGTCATTTTTCCTCATAAAAGTAAGAGTAATACATAATTCGTAACTGTAAATGGTCTACCTTTATTTGTGTGCACTCACAATATCAACCTAAACGATTGTGGATTTATGAAATGTAAAGAAGAAAAACATACAATGATGAGACTTTCTGCCGTCTCGATCTCTAACTAAGGAGCACTTCACACAACCAAAATACCTGCGAAACGTCAGCAGCATAGAGGACTCACAGACGATAAATTCAATCTATGGAAAAGCTTTATAATTACCAACGTTCTTGACAGTCGCCCCCGGTTTTGAGTCATCAGTACTCATGTTGTTTCCCACCCAGCGGGCAAGGTGTTTGTCCTCCATGATCAGTAATTGATGGATGTCTAAAATATAAAAATAAGGAGAAGCCTAATAACATAAGGCTCTGAGGCCATCCGGCACGAGTGTCTGATGCTATGACGGTGTAGAAAATGTCCCGAAGCCCAGTACACAAGGGGCATAAACAAAGTCTGGGGACTCACGAAATGCAGGTGCATTAGCTATGATCTAAACATCAGAAAAAGTGATATTGACTGAAAATTTAATCAGAAGAGATGAAAAGAAGAGATAGTGGTCATCTACGCAATTCGGAAAAAGAGGTGTTTTTTTTTTTTACTCTTTGTACATCAGTTATTGTTCATTCTAAATTTATTTTTTAATGTAGAATATGTGTTACATAAATACATGAAATGTAGAACATATAAAAAAGTGCTGTGGATCGTCTGCCAGTGGGTGCCCCCCCACGCATAAAAGTGAAACTCCGCCTATGGGCCTAAGCAGCAAGGCAGAATGCCAGGGACCAAGTGATGACGTAATTGCGTCACGACGTAAAAAAATTGCTTAATCGATTCGGTTCTTTGTGAGTCTTACTTACTTCCCATGACTAGTTGTAAATGCGAAACAAGTGCTATGTCCTGTTTGTACCTTCCCTTCATCTGCAAAATTATGTTCCTATAGTGGAATACTTATAGTAGCCTAATTTTCAAGGTGTAAACAAAAGCTTGGACAAATTTAGCTTTTTCTTCCAAGGTAACCCTTCCCCCATCTCCTTCTCTTTTTGTTGTACCTGTTTTATTTATCGGCTTTATTGCCTAAAAAGCTGTTCCTCTTCTCTTCAGTTACCCTCAGACCCTCAGTCGTCATCATCAGAACTCATCCACCATGGGTCACTTAACCTCTGCATTACTGAGGGGTCTCTCTCTCCTGCTGGTGACCCGGAGTGTGTTTGCCATGGTGCTGTTTAATGCCACAGATCTCGGCATTCTCTTGGAGAAGTACCTGGATGATGATGGAGACTGGATGGTGGAGAGACAGAGAAGCAAGAGGGCCATCGCTGCCAGTGACATGCAAGCAATCCTGAACCTCCACAACAAACTCCGGGGGCAGGTCTACCCACCGGCTTCAAATATGGAATACATGGTAAAACATCTCTACACTGCAACAAAGGATAAAATGTGTTGAATAACACATATTAGGAAGAGTTATCCACTGTGGTTTAGTGGTATGTGTGCACAATACAACTTTGCAGTCAGTTTTGCATTGACTTGATTTGCAGTCAACGGTTTTGGTATTGCATAGAGGTAAAATTGTCATTTCAAATTCATGGGCTCTTCATGACTTAGTCATTTTTGTCCAAATGCTTTCCTTTTCAACATATCACACAAGATGTGAGAATTGGGAGTTATATCTTATTAATGGGGAGCAACGAATTGCCTTTTATTATAACCTGATGAAGTAGTAGATGTTTAATAAGTAATCAAGAACTATAACTTCAGTAATATTAATAAGATTAATATTAATTATTAATATTTATAAATCCACTAATAACCTGTAAAATATTGTGACAGGAAAACAGGAAATGTTTTCTGTCCGCTAAATGAGACTTTTACAACAGTATAGCAGACTATACATAAAATGCATGTAAATATAAGTTGTTACTTATATAAGTTGTTACTTAATATGTCTTAGTAAGATGATATTTGCTATTTTGGTTTGCAAAACATAATGAAATGCAATACAATGATAATTGAGAGATGCACAAAAAACCTTCCTCAGAAGCCTGTTGTATTATATTTGATACTCATTTTAACAAAATGTTTCTAAAAATAAAAAATGATGCATGGATAATTTAAATGTTTACCTTAAACGATTATAGATATTGTTATGTTTTCTTTATACAATTATTAATGATTTCTCATGACCTGAAGGTGGACATTTTTGGAATTATACTAAAAGGCATTTATTTGCTAAACAAAAGGATAAACTATCAATCACAGGGCAGAAGGTATTCAGAAGATTACGTACAACAGGTTTCTCAGCAAAGTTTTGATGATGTTGATAATTTAGAGGCTTTAGAAATTCTTGTGTCAAAAGTATAGGGTTATTAAAAATAACTTGTAAAATGGGACTGCAGAAGAGTATAAATGGTTTATGTCTGATTTATTAAGCCTTGAAAAAAATGCTAACACAAGTGTGTATTTGTTTGTAATTACCTGGTCTTTGTTTGCAAAGTGAATGGTGGGGTTCCAGAGTGTTATGAGAAAAAAGAATAAAAAGGGACGAGATTATTACAGACAATTGGTGTCATTGCAGGATAGAAATAAAGTATAAAAATAATATGCATATTTGAAGGTTGCATAAACAGTTGTACAGCTTCAATGAACGTTTGATGCTTGTGGCATGATTACGCCCTGATATCTTTGCTCCAGCACTGTCAGTTTTCAATGGGCTGTTTAACAGAGGACCACACACTTGCATTATGTAAAGCACATATATATTGTTCTGTCTGAAGGATCATTGTCGAGATGGAAGGAATTATTATTCCCATTATTCTTCCAGTCATTCTGTGAAACGGACAAAGTTCCCATTCTGTGCAATTTTGACTCGTGGATATAAACTAGCAGAATGTCAGTATCTGAGGTGTTGTAAAACAAATACAGTTAAATATTGTTTCAGAAGCAGCATTTCCTCATGCTTAGTCTGGCTGGATTACCACCAAACATTACAAAGCCCTCGGCTCCCAAGAGGTATTAAAAGAACAGTTCACAACATTTTGTCTTAATTTCTTCAACAATTTCTTCACATTCTTTTTTTCAATACAACAGAATTTTCATGTTTGTACTAGAAACTGTCCCTTTAAGGTGTGTCTAAATTTGCTCTGTTTTACAATATCAATCAAACATTTGGAATCATTAAGATTCTTTTAGAAAGATCTTTTAAATGCATTCATTTGATTTAATATACCATTTGGGAAAAATAGTCGAAATAAAAAAAAAAATTCGGTTTAAATCTATTATAGCTACATGATTACTGAGCTAAACAAAACTATTAAGCACAAAAAACACATTTTAATAGTTATAATATCACAAAGTTTCTTAGCACCTAACCACTATTATACTGATGTCTGACAGTATGGACACTGTAAACTGATAATATTGGCTGGCTTAAAAATTCAGCTTTGGCCATCACAGGAATATATTACTTTTTAATATATATTAAAATAGAAAACCGTTATTTTAAATGATAATACTGTTTTATAATATTACTGTTTTTACTGTATTTTTGATCAAATAAATGCAGCCTTGGAGAGCATAAGAGATTTTTTTCAAAAACATAAAAAAAAATCTTAAGGATTCCAAACTTTTGACTGGTAGTTTGAACCATTTGCTTCAGACTAAAATTAAAATAGAATTTTAAGCCTGGCTCCTTTGCACACTAAACAAACCAGTACCATGAGACCGTTTAATACAGTTTACACTCTTAGAACAGAAAAAATAAGTGGTGCATGGACCTCTTGAACACTAAGACCCATGTATATTTCAGCTTTTCAGAAAGACGGGCAGTGGTTTGAGAGATGACTTGCGGGGATTGTTAACTGGGTGTCAGGAGTGGAGTTTGGGCAGCTCAGCAGAGTGAGGGTAATAGGAATGGTGTGATGGATGTGGAGACATGGAATGTGATGATGCGCAGCTCCAGCTCTCCACAGCCTCTTATAAAACCGGATTTGGAATTCTAGGCAAAACAGCAGAATTCCAGACTGCAGTGGGGGAAATCGAGCAATCAACAGACCCTCGTTTCAACAGGCACACATACGCTGTACAGCAGCTGCAATGACTCTACATTTCTCATTTAATACTTTCCCTCTCAACAGAAAAAAATTAGCTCCTGAGGGACGCTGGAAATTTTTCACTTTCTTGGAATGTGACCAGATGACAAAAAACGTGCAGCTGATGAGGTGTCAAATGAAGTAAACAATGGCCTGTGAAAGAGTGTGAGTGTCTGCACTGACGGGACGTGTTTTCCTTTACTGGTCCTGTTTAAGTGCGGTCGGATTCTCGGGGGCCTCCCGTACCGAGAGCACTGTGCAAACAGAATCACTTTGCCCTTTTTGAGTTTACAGATTTTGCAGGATAGACCATTTACTGGTGGAAATTTGCAGATCTGTACCCTAACCCTAACTGATGTTCAGTTATAAATTTTGACCACTAAACAATCTGTTTGTGGCTTAGGTAGTGTTCGATTTTGTTTGTATGCATGATTTAGTACACCCTAATACCTGAAGCCATTAATACCCTAGTAAAAAAATAATTATACATACATACTAAGTATAGTTCAGATCTATTAACGTATTTACTGACATTGCTTGAGACTTATTTTTAAGCTTAAAATGTGCTTTAATGTCACTAGTGATGAGGATTGCATGATCTTTGAATAATATCAGTCTTTAACTGCAAAATATTTAAAGTGTACCTGAAGTATACTTACAATAGGTCCACTTTAGCACAATCACACATACTTCAGTATATCTTTAGTTGGACTTCAGCACTACTTCCGCACAATTAAAGTGCATTAACTACAAAATTAGTTGTTCTAATTTAACAGACTTTAAGTATCACCGTTTATTATTCTAAAAGTGCCATTGCAGGGTTTTAGTATATATAAAATAGAGAACCACGCGGACTTAAAATGAACGAATGGGCCACTCTGCTAATATATAATTCACTCACTATGTTTCAATAATATAGATTACATCGCTGTATTAACATGATTTTAGCATAAAAACACTATTAACTAATGTTTAAAAAATATATTTTACTTTAGCTTTTAAAATTCTTGAACTTTCTAAAATTCGGTGTTGTATCTATTGTTTAACTTTCAATTTCCAACTTTGATTTCAATTCATACTTTCTAGTAATTTCAATCTTTTTATTTAGGCTTAAACTTCATTAATAATATAATTTGATTATTTTATCTTTTTTTATTTTAAATATTTTTAATTGTAGCACTTGGAGGTGCATTTTTATAGGTGCTATTATTATATATATATATATACTATATAATTATATAGTATATATAATATTTTCCTAATAAATTGACATCTTATGCAGTTTCACAACGTCCGTCACCATGACAGCCTAAAATGCTTACAAACACTAATGACCAAAAAATTATTTGACACTAGAATGATACACAATTTTTTAAACCGCAAATAATAATGCTTTTATCCAGTATAAGATGCACATTTCTTTCTGCTGTTAAATTGGTCCCAAACTTGCCCCATTCACTTCCATTGTAGTCTATTATTTGTTGTTGTTAAGAAAATGAGGGATGAATCAAAATGCTATCATTGAACTTAACTTGTATTGAATGCAGAATATTCCTTTATCTCTACAGTATAAAGGCCCACTTTGATGGGTGGCTTAGCAAACCAAGCAGACATCCAGTTGGCAGGTGCTCACTTCAAGGATTAATGTCTCAGGCAATTGTTTCAGCTATTTTAGGGACCTTATTGGGGCAGGTTTACCGCTGGACTGTGCTTTGGGACTTCCCATGGAAAAAGTGTAACATGTATGGGCAGTGACAGGGCAGATAACTCCCCCGCCACAATTCTGGCTCAGGTTTCTCTCCAACCTTGAGTTTTGTATGCTTTCCATTCAAGGTGAAAGTGCTGTTTTACTTTTCCAGAATAATGAGATGTTTTTATTAAACAGCAAAATATGGGTCAGATGGACAGAAAAACACATATGTGAATGGCCTTGAATGATGTAGCTTGTGACCAAAACTAGCAACACAGAGCAGGAGCTACAGAAGACAGATACAGAAACATATGGAGAACATTATTGTATCCAAAAAAAGTTTGAATCAGGGCACAAGAGAAAGAAACCAGAAAGAAACCTGGTTCTTTCTCCAGCCTGCAAGCACACATTGTATTGAAGGCTAAAGAGAACTTAACCTGCAAAAACTGTCATACTATTATTGACTACAACAGCCACTGACTTTCACAAGACTAAATCCTTTTCCTGTTAACCCCATTATAAACAGGTCATAATCTTAACTACACATACAAAAGATTAGGGATTAAACAGCTTTGTTTCTGTAGCGCTCTACTTGCCACCTGTTTCCATCTGAATCTGTATTTCTCTGCCATGTCTCTGTATTTCTTTTAGGTGTGGGACACTGAACTGGAGCGGAGTGCTCAGGAATGGGCCGAGACCTGCCTGTGGGAACATGGTCCAGCTGGCCTGCTGCCTCAGATTGGTCAGAACCTGGGAGTGCACTGGGGAAGGTCTGAATGTCCTTTAGTGTTTTATAGCAATGTGAGCTTACCGTCCTTGAGTGAACTTATATACAGGAGCTAGAATTTAGCTTTAACTTAAAGGCACAATATTTAATATTTTTTTTATTAAAATATCCAAAAAAACAGTGTTATATATTTTGCTGACTTGTTTACTTACATTATCCCAGATGTTTCGAAGAATGTTTAAATCCAGAGCAATAAGCAATTTTAACTAGTGACACGAAACGTGTCCATAGTGTCATTGTGTCGCCAGCCAATGACGTCATAACCCCTCGACACCAAATACGCTTTAATATGTTGTGCATTTTAATAAACCGGTGACGACCGCACAGAATAGCATTACAACAGAACGTTCAAATGTAACTACTATGATAAAACAGCTCTGCTTTTCCCCACATACGCACGACCGGAAAGGAGTGGAAGCGGGCGACTGTGGATAATAAAAGCTCCCGCTTTCCGGCCGTGTGTCAAGTCGTTCAGGCGGCCTCGTTTCGCTTCGAAGCCTTTCAAGACACCTCTTTTTTTTTTATTTGATACGAGCAGCTAGCGGCGAAAATGGACATATTGTGCCTTTAATACCCTGCTGTTCAAAAGTTTGGGGTCATTGTGATTTTTAATTGTTTTGTAAAAGGAGTCTTAAAATACTAATAAAAAATACAAAATCTAACTGACCCCAGACTGGAATACACCAGTATGTCTAACATGTATTTAAATTAAACTAGTGAAAACTAGTGAAAATTTCCATCAGTGTCAATATCAGATAGCACACTCAAAGACCACCTACATGCTGTTCACTGACCGCTTGATGCATATTGCATATACAACTCGAGATTGATTTTTAGATCTGGCAAACTGTAATCCGGTTGGCTTTAGTTAGTACGGGCACACATTTTTTTTCAGTCCACCTGGAAATGAAGTCAAAGGTACCATGCTGATACAGTGAGCTGTTTTGAAGAATGTTTGAAGTTAGTGTCAACAGATCTTTAAAAGATTCTGGCACTTGAGGGAATTTCTAGCAAGGGTTTGACACACTTTCTAGAAGTTTAACTAGATATCTAGATATGTAAGTATGTTCTTATTTTGGTTTCTGAGTCTGTGAGTCAACCATGCTAGACTATTGTTGTGATGTCATATATTTCAGCTATACTTTAAGTAACACATAAACCAAGAGTAATACTAAACACATAAAAAACAAATGAACTGTGGTTTGAACTACTGTTCAAAAGTTTTGGAAAGAGATTATTCATTTTATTTAGGACAGAATTAAGTAGTTCAGAAGCACAGTAAAGGACTTCAACATTGTGACAGTAAAGTTTCTATTTCAAATAAATGCTTTTTAACTTTCTATTCATCCAAGAATCCTGGAAAAAAGAAACATGGTTTCCACAAAAATATTAAGCATCACAACTTTTTCTTCACATTGCAATAATAAACTGAATCAGCATATTAGAATGATTTTCATGTGACACTGAAGACTGGAGTGATTATGCTGAAAATTCAGCTTTGCATCGCATGAATAAATTACTTTTAAAAATATCTTAAAATATAGAAAAAAAAGAAAAAAAAAAAATGGTTGTTTTTAATTGTAAAAATATTTCAGAATATTACTGTGTTTACTGTATTTTGAGCCCATAACTGCAGCCTTGGTGAGCATACGACACTTCTTTTAAAAACTAAAAAAAAAAACATCAACCCCAAAATTTTTAACAGTAGTATACATGTCAGCTAACTTTTGACTTTATATCGCATTAGTCCAATGCATTAAATTTAGGCTATTACTAATAATGCTTTTTTTAATGTTCACCCCAGATACGGTCCACCTACTTCTCATGTACAAGCCTGGTATGATGAGGTCAAAGACTACTCGTTCCCATACCCCCAGGAATGTAACCCTCACTGCCCTTTTAGGTGCAGTGGTCCAGTTTGTACCCACTACACTCAGGTAGATATACAGTAATAGCATACCTCATAAGCACATCACATGTGTGCAAACCCATTTATGCATTTGACAGATCTGAAAACAATTCTGAAATTTATGGGATGTCAGTGAAGGAATTTTAATACCAATGTAATATGTGCTCTCGTTCTGGTTGTCAGCACTTCAGCTGCAGCCTTTTTAAATTGTTTGGAGTCTAAACAGGGCATTTGGAGAGCACCAGACAGGAGAGCATTGAAACGCTTCAGTCTGCTACTAGTGAACATGAGTTATGAGCCAATATCTGTGTGCCTTTTTGACAATGATTCTTAGATGTTAGAAGGCAGTTGTAATGGCTGTAAATCATGAAGTAGCATATTAAAACTAAAGACGCCTCAAGATAGAGCCTTGAGGCACCTCAAAATCCAGCAGTGACCGTAAATGGCAACAAAATATTTCTTCTACTAAACAGTTAAAGACTACCAAACCACCAAACATTTAAAGCCTAATTTAAAGTAAAAGCAAAAATGAAAAATGTATAATTAACACAAAAGGAGATTCTTTTTGAAGAATCTTCACACAACTCTTTTCCGTACAGTAAGTAGGAAAATCTAACAACGGGCCAATCAGATTCAAGCATACAACACCCCATATTATAAAAAAAAAATATTGACCATGATCTAACTCAGTTGAGCTCCAAAAAACAACAGAAACTCCAATAAGATTATTTTTGAGAAAACACATTAAATGCTTATGCACTGTTATCCAAGTCTTGTAAAAGCCATTATATAGTTTTCTTTTGTTGTGTGTTCTTTTTAAGATTGGGGTCATTGTATGGACAAGATGGGAAAACCCACACAAAAAGATTTGAATAGATTATAGCACATATTCCTTATGATAAAAATAGTGCCTCATGCAATTTTAAAGGTGTCATATGATGCGATTTCTATTTTTCTTTTCTCTTTGAAGTGTTACAAGCTTTGTGCATTGGTGCATAAAGAAGATCTTTAAAGTTTCCAAAGACTAAGTCTCAAATCCAAAGAGATTATTCTTTATAAAAGTTAAGAGTCAACATCGCCTACCTAAAACGGCGCGTTCTAACACACCCCCACATGTCTACGTGACTGTGTGGGAAGATTTGCATAACACATCCCAAATGTTCACGCAAAGAAAGAATGCGTAACTTTGATTCTCGCTGTAGTATTGTTGCTGCCGCCATGTCGTGAAGACGCATTTGTGTTCGTGTTGCTGTGTGTTTCGTTGTGAAAGCGAACTACTTTGTTTGGTCTTCCAAAAGGGGAGATATCCGTTTTGTCATGCCTAGAGCTGATCTGTGCTGTGGGAATACATCAACTTAGTGCTGTGGTTTGCTGGATCGGCTTTCACCGTGGACACAGCGGAGTCCAGCCCGGGGGTCTTTGTCACATGTGTATGCCGCAAGCCCGCCAAGCCGCTCCATTCACTTGTCCGATCCGCACAGGGCCATCGGTCCTCTTTTGCGCGGAAAAAGCTCATCACGGCCTACAAGGAGAAAAAAAGAAAAAATAAGAAAGGGGAAGAAAAAAAGACAAGGGGGGGGTCGAAAGCGGGGGGGTGCAGCGAGGGGAAATCAAGTTGCTATGGGTCCACAACTACGCACTCCTAAAACTGTCTGATTTATCTAGTCGTGTCCCTCCATAGGGGGGGGGGGGGGTGGGAGGGGGGGGGGGGAGAGGCCTACAACAACGCTCAGCTCTTCGACTACTTGAACGTACAGCTTTTGTTGGGTGCACGTATAAAATCCAAAAGGGACAGCGACCTAAAATCAGTGGTTAATTTGTATTTCAACACGGTTCCAGACAGTTCAACGCCACATATTCGATGTGTGCAGCAGCATTTTATGGAGGACTTTTCCTGATCTGAAGAATTAGACTACAATGCCGGCTGTCTGACCTCACGGACTGTAATACATTTTACTTTTAAGGATTTTCCATGATGATTCAGTGCGAGTTTTGGGCAGTGTAGAGTAGCGCTTGTTGTCATTTCTCTGATCACAAATGCAAAAAAGGGGTTTATGTTTACGCGGCGCGATTTTTGAGCTGGTGGGTGCTGAGAAATAAAACGTGCGGGGGGGAGGGGGGGTCACGTGACAAGAGTGATGCGAGAAGACTGACACTATGATGGCGGATCCAAAGCGCAACTTTTGTTAATAAAACTTTATTCGTTTAATAACCTATAAGTGAATGTCTTTGTTGCTGGGTTTTCACTAAAAAAATAACAATGAACCACAAACTAAGCATTCGTTTTAAATAAGGGAAAAGACTTATTTATTTGGGTTACAATGGCTATATCCATCTTATTCATTTTGTTAATTAAAGTTAGATGTTGTGAATTTGCCATTGTACTATTTTATGTCTGATGTGTTTTAATTAAGATAATAAACCACAAACTACGATCGTTTTAAGGTAGCCTGAGGGGAAATCCATAGGCTATTTATTTGTGTTAAATGCGAGTAAAACATATGCTTATTTATTTTGCTAATAAAAGTTGAAAGTTTAATGTTTTTTTGTGTTTTTTGTTTTTTCGATTAATAATAATGAGCCATAAGCATGCATTTAAAGTAAGGGGAAAATCCAAAAACCTTACATTTATTTGTGTTACAACGCGGGTACATCAGTCTTATTCAGTGGTGTAGCAAGTCAGCCCCGGGCCCATATGCAAAACATGTGTACGGCCCCCCAAACGTTATGGGCTCCAACTCGGTTAACTTAACTTAGGCCCTATTGTTGATTTTTCTGAAGTAAATAAAGTTACGTGAATCATGACTATTCACAAGCTGTTTTATTTAGGGTAGGCTATAGGCTAATGCTTGGAAATGTTGTTTAAAGTTTTCAAGTTCATTCATTATTTGTAGCACGCAAGCCACCCAATAATCGCAGCTTTGTGCTTTGTTACTACAAAGTCTCAGCCTTCTGTCAATTTTATGATAAAATGCAAACAACAAACGTCTTTTTACGCTCTTTTTAATTTGTAGTGAGATAATTCGCCTGAGTTCAAGTTGCATATGAATCAATTATATTTTCTTTTTAATATTTGCAGCACGAAATAAACTTGAATATCTGAGTGCATGTTGAAAAAAATCAGAACAACTTAATACAAACGAATGTCTCATGAATCGATCAATCAAAGTTTTTAAAAAAAGTCAAAAGAATGACGGATGCCACAGACTTTTTTTTTTTTTGGAGGAGTAGTGCACCATTATGGGTGGACTTTTCACACATCTATAACATTGGATTTTACTTATCGTACTTTTAACTTTATGTCTTAAAAATTTATGACGTTACTCTTATTTCTTGAGTTTTTTTAAAACGTCACACAATTCTGCCTTTTTTTTGTTTTTTTTTTTTTTTTTTTTTGTTTTTATAGGCCTACGAAGGGGCCAAACACCCATTTTGGCACATCAACCCAAAAAACAACAAACAACATAAAAGAATAATATAAAATTAAAAAACAAACAAACAAAGTATAAAACAAAAAAACAAAAACAAAAACAATCGTGGGATTATATTTGATTTTTTTAATACACTTGTTAATGATGGATTATTTCGTTTTAAAATAGTAATTTAAAGCATTCTATAGATATATTTAGCTGCTCGTGAAGCGTTCCTGCTCAAGACCAAGACGGCAGAAAGCGCATCCTGTTTGTTTTCCTTATTTTACAAAAGCACAAGGTTTTGTTGATATTGTGAGTGCACACAAATACAAGTAGACCCTTTGCAGTTACGAATGATGTATACTCTTACCTTTATGAGCAAAAATGACGGCGTATTTTTAAGTTTCCGCTGTTATTAAAAATAAAAAGCAAGTGATTGCGCTGGCGCCTCCATGTCCTGCAAAGCGCGCTTTAGCTTCCACTCTCCGCACAAACAATTGGATTTTCGCCTAACAGCGCTAATTTATCTTGGTTAAATGTTTAAATTAATACTGTGAAATGCATAAAGTGTTTTATGTCTGTTTATTTTAGGCAAGTCGTGTTGGTTTGAGAAGGCTAAATTGATCAAGCATAATGCTCAACTCACTGTCTGCCTCTGCCGCTTGGTTGTTCCTTTAAAAAAAAAAAACTTGAATTTAACAAACATAAAATGTTCCAAACATATTTCTAAATTAACTTAATAAAGAAACAAAAAGAAATATGACCACTTTGCCATTAAAAACCAAAACTGAACTATTTTAATAGCTGTGTAATGGGGAAGAGAGAGAGAAAAAAGTCACGGTATCCAGTCGGTCTCGGGCCGAGAATTCTCATAAAGCTGTTGGACAAGGGCCGGGCCCATGCAGGGCTCTATTCATTCCCTCGTTGCCCCCTAGCTCGGCGGCCCCCAAAGAATAAAAAAAAAAAAAAAAAAAAAAAAAAAAAAAAAAAACAAACTGCCCGCCCATATGCACCTGCATACCCTGCATACAGGTGCATTTCAGTAAATTAGAATGTTGTGGAAAAGTTCATTTATTTTAGTAATTCAACTCAAATTGTGACACTCGTGTATTAAATAAATTAAATGCAAACAGACTGAAGTAGTTTAAATCTTTGATTCTTTTAATTGTGATGATTTCAGCTCACATTTAACAAAAACCAGCCAATTCACTATCTCAACAAATTAGAATATGTGACATGCCAATCAGCTAATCAACTAAAAAAAAACCTGCAACGGTTTCCTGAGCCTTCAAAACGGTCTCACAGTTTGGTCCACTAGGCTACACAATCATGGGGAAGACTGCTTTTGACAATTGTCCCAAGACATCATTGACACCCTTCCCAGTAGGTACTCCACATTCATTGCCAAAGAGGTTGGCTGTTCACAGAGTGCTGTATCCAATGATGTTAACAGAAAGTTGAGTGGAAGTTAAAAGTGTGGAAGAAAAAGATGCACAGTCAACCGAGAGAACCGCAGCCTTATGAAAACTGTCAAGTCAAATCGATTCAAGAATTTGAGTGAAAAATTCACAAGGAATGGACTGAGGCTCGGGTCAAGCCATCAAGAGCCACCACACACACAGACGTGTCAAGAAATTTGACTACAGTTGTCGTATTCCTCTTCTTAAGCCACTCCTGAAACACAGAAAACGTCAGAGGCGTCTAACCTGGGCTAAGCAGAAGAAGAACTGGACTGTTGCCCGCCCAGTGGTCCAAGTCCTCTTTTCTATAGATGCAGTTTTGATACATTTCATTTGGAAACCAGTCCTAGAGTCTGGAGGTAGGGTGGAGAAGCTCATAGCCCAAGTTGTTTGAAGTCCAGTTTTAAGTTTCCACAGTCTGTGATGATTTTGGGTGTAATGTCATCTGCTGGTGTTGGTCCATTGTGTTTTTTGAAAACCAACGTCACTGCACCCGTTTACCAATAAATTTTGGAGCACTTCATGCTTCCTTCTGCTGCCCAGCTTTTTGAAGATGCTGATTTAAATTTTCCAGCAGGATTTGGCACATGCCAACACTGCCAAAAGCACTAAAAGTTGGTTAAACGACCATGGTGTTGGTGTACTTGACTGACCAGCAAACTCACCAGACCTGAACCCCATAGAGAATCGATGGGGTATTGTCAAAAGAAAATGAGAAACAAGAGACCAAAAAAATGCAGTTGAGCTGAAGGCCACTGTCAAAGAAATTTTGGCTTCCATACCACCTCAGCAGTGCCGCAAACTGATTACCTCCATGCCACGCCGGATTGAGGCATTAATTAAAGCAAAAGGAGCCCCTACCAAGTATTGAGTACCTGTACAGTAAATGAACATACTTTCCAAAAGGCCAACATTCACTAAAAATGTTTTTTATTGGTCTTGTGAAGTTTTCTAATTTGTTGAGATAGTGAATTTGGTGGGTTTTGTTAAATGTGAGCCAAAATAATCAAAATTAAAAGAACCAAAGACTTAAAACTAATTCAGCCTTCCCCTCATCTCCTGTTGTGCACGCATCCTTCCGTCTCAATTTCACTTTCTAACTACACACTTTCCCAATTTTGAGTTGAATTACCTGAAATAATTTACTTTTTGCCACAACATTCTAAATTCATAAGCTTGACTATGCCCTGTCCTCGACGCTTAACCACTTATCTATTGTCGTTCTTATCTGTGGTCATAAAAGTTTTCTGTTTTATATATAATCTCTAGCTGACTTCTGTCATTGTAGTCATTGCGTTGACTTTCGCTTGCTTGTGGTTTTCATTATACAGAGTAATGTGATATTGAACTCAACCTTAAGAAAGTCATTTGTTATCAAGACCAATACGAAAGACCTTAACTTGTAAAGAGGCAAATAAGCAGGCGTGATACAGATTTTAGAAGCCAGATTTGTTGCTGCTGAGGGTGAGGCTCCGCTCTTTCTCTTCTCTCTGTAGAAATTGTTGTTAAGCTTAATTTGGTCGGCAGAAGACATGTAGCAGTTATAATATGACATCCATAAATTCATGTCAACAAATGATTTTGTGTTTAAGTCACTTTTAATAAGTTTAGAATCAGTTGAAAAGCCTTACTTTCACAGTCAATTTGAATTCTACTTCATTATTTACATTTGCTGTCCTTGTCATTGTAGGCCTTAGGCACTTTTTCAATTAATTTTAATGAAATACTCAACTGTTTAATATGAATAATATTAGTCGACGTCTACTCGGCACTCTTGTTTGATCACTTTGATTTCTTGCCACCACATCCACTTGGTTCTTTTACTTTCTAGTTCATCATTTATTTTTAACGCGGGTCCTAAGCACTCGCCCCGCAACCCCATTTTTTTGTGGGCTACACTCCAGGGGGTGCTGCATTACCCTCAGCACCCCTACTTCCCGCGGTAATGTCCCGATCACACGACGCAAAAAAAGACTGTATCTGTAATTATGTCCCCACTGGATGCCACAAATGCCTTGTTTATAATGGGTTTTCATGTTTTTGGCCTGACAGGGCATCATCACAATATGTTAATGGGCGTAACATTTCCGTCACACTCTTGATGTATTCTGCCAATCACAACGCACTGATAGCTGGCCAATCGAGCACACCTCGCTTTTCAGACCGATGAGCTTTTTAAAAATCAACGTGTTTCAGAAAGGCGGGGCATAGAGGAGAAACAATAATGTACACTATGTGGAAAATAATGGTTTTTTTTACTTTAAAGGTAAATATACCTTATAAACCTTATTAAATTTTTTTCACAGCATAAACACATTTCCTTACACCAAATACACAAAATAATGTTCTTTTTAGCAACATCATATGACCCTTTAAGGATAGATTTATTTTAGGCAGTTATAATTGATTGTCTGTTTTGCCTCCTTACTGATTCCAGCTTGTTTGGGCAACTAGTAGTCGAATTGGCTGTGCGATCAATGTGTGCTACAACATGAATGTGTGGGGCCAGATCTGGGCAAAGGCTGTTTATCTTGTGTGCAACTACTCACCAAAGTGAGTAACTTATTCATTGTTCTTCATTTAATATTAAATACTGCTCTCATTCTCTGGCATTTATATTATGATAGCTTGTCAATGTTGTCTCTCCTTGTGTGTGTTTTGTCCTGTACAGGGGTAACTGGTGGGGATATGCCCCATATAAGCATGGCACCCCTTGCTCTGCCTGTCCACCCAGCTATGGAGGAATGTGCAGAGAAAACCTCTGTTATAAAGGTTTGTTATGAGCTTTTAATGAAGTAGCTTCCAACATTGTCCGTACGGACACTACTGTTCAAAGGTTTGGGGTCATATTTGACAGAAATATTACTGTTTTCACTGTATTTTTGATCATGTAAATGCAGCCTTGGTGAGCTTAAGAGACTTCTTCAAAAACATGAAAAAAAATCTTACTGAACACAAACTTTTGAATAGTAATGTATATATATTGTGTTTAATGAATCATTCATAGATTTCTTGATGAATAGCATCCAGGCAAAATGTAAGACTGCTCATTTCTGTGCTTCACTTTCAGGTGATGGAACAAATACACAAAGCCCACGTGAGGAAACAGACGAAAGAAATTCTATAGAACCAGCGGCCCCTCATAGCCCTGGGCCCCGTTTACAGGCCCCAAGTCCAACCAGACTCCCAAATGCAGTTGTGAGCAAAGAGCAGATGTGTAAGTTGTGGTCTCTGATTATACTTTCCATCATCATGGGGGAACCACTTTCCGAAATAAAAGTTGTGCTTGAAAAACAAAAAATTGCTAGCACGCAAATTTATTTCTGTTTAACTCTGATTGTTTTGATGTTCACCAGGCATGGATCTGTCGATTATTTTTTTCAAACATATATTTAATGTTGTAAGTCACTTTGTACAGCAGGGAGTTTTTTTTGTTCTCATAATGGTGATCTCCCTGCTGAGTATGTTTGCTTTGGGGAAGATGAATACTTGTGGGTTTTAAATTGCTTCCTTTGCTGAAAGTGGGTTTGGACTGAAAGCTGAGATCTCCTGCTGTTGGCCACCATGAGCTCCTGCTGGAATTCCACGGCTTGCTTTTACAGAACTGCAGGAACAGAGCTGTGCATTTCTGCAGTGCTGCTAAATTATACAGCATATCTAAACACTTTGTAAATTACACAGCCCACCTCCGGTTTAGAACGAGGTTTTTTCTGCTTCTGTTTGCCCGCATTGATGAGGCTCCGAGATTTGTTTGACATGCCTTACACAAAGAGAGAGATCATTGTAAAAGACCAACATGCAATAGGGTGAATCAAAAAGCATGCCAGTAACCACATGGGTCTTTTTCATTAATAATAATAATTCCAATATTCAGTCCAGTTTCTGCCATTATTTTTCCCAAATTATTATTCTATGTAGGTGACTTATGTAGATATTATGCATCTGTAATAGGTACGAGTGTCCTGCTGGTTGTTTAGACAGCATGGCGAAAGTGGTTGGAACAGTGTATTATGACATGGTAAGCCTGGCAATAAAGATCTTTTTTCAGTTTCCTTCTATCTGATAGTATCACATATAGTCTAAACTTTTCACACTGACAATATTTTCGCCCTCAGCAATCCAGTATTGCCGGGGCAGGCTTCATTTACGTGTGTCCATTGTACTAATGTGACATCTGGAGTCTTTGATGATTGGATGCACAGACATAGCAGACGGATTTCTTCGTAATCACATCATACAAAAATGGTGACCTTCAAGCCCGTGGTCAGGACGGGATGAGTTGACTTTCATGCGCCAGTCTAGGGCAACTCCATCGTAACATAATGAATATCAGGTGTGCAGGAAATCCAGAGCATTGGTTCCTGTAAGACGCTAATTTTTGGATGGTCAGTTGGTCATTCAGCAGCATATTGAGTATGTCCTCATAAAATCATTCTAAACAAATCAGCTTTCTTATTATTATCAATGTTGAAAACAGATGTGCTGCTTAACATTTTTGTGGAAAACATATGTTTTTAGGATTCTTTGATGAATAAAAAGTTCAAAAGAACAACATTTGAAATATAATTCTTTTTCAACATAAATGTCTTTATTGTCACTTCTTGTCAATTTAGTGCACTCTTGCTGAATAAAATGTCGTAGTCATAATAATTTAAAGGTATTGTATATATTTTCTAAGTAGCTGAGGAAAAAGCACAATGTTCAATGTACAATCAGTCAGTTATCATTGCGAAATAAACCCTGACAACAATAATCACGACCCCAGAGCAAAACAGAAGGGTCTTGTTGCATACAGTACCTTTACTATTAATTTCATCATCTTTCCTTTGTTTCAGTAAAAGTTATCACATGCAAGACTACAGTTTCTGCGCTGTGCCCTTACCAGAAGCCTGCAAGACACTGTCCAAGGTAAAACTCGATCTGTAATGAACCAAACCCCCAGGTGAAATGTTCTTTTGTGTAATCTATTTAGAAACAAAACTTGCCGATAGCATTTGAAACTACTATTATTACACTGTTGAACAAATCTTTCCAACCATGTCTTTTCTTCCCACAAGGATTTACTGTCCTCGGAATTGCCTGCAACAAAACCCCCACCATTCTCGAGTCATTGGCACCAAGATTTATTCAGATGTAAGCTTTTTTTTTATTTTTCAAAATCAAACTGAAAGCAAGAAGATTGCTGCCCCACCAAAGACTTCATTTTAAATGTAAATTTGTTTTGCAGAAGTCTAGTATATGCAGATCTGCAATTCATGCCGGCGTTTTAAGAAACGAATCAGGTGGTTACGTTGACGTGATGCCCACAGACAACAGGAAGCTGTACATTTCCTCGTACCAAAACGACATAGTCTCAGAAAGGTAGGTTTTATGCCCAAACTGGCCTGTGTGGAGCTGGTGTAAGGCAAAGTATGGGGCGGCCTGTCTCTCCTTAAGCGTTCAAAATCACAGGCCTTTATTAATAAAGCTGATTAGGGTAGAGCTGTACCAGTGGTTCCACTCTTAAGCGTTCAAAATCACAGGCCTTTATTAATAAAGCTGATTAGGGTAGAGCTGTACCAGTGGTTCCACTCCAAGCATGGTAGAGTCAACTTTTTTTAGTCACTTCGAAGGTATGGTAGACAAAATCACAGATGAATGAACGTGTTCGACAATTAAAATAAACATAGCCATCCCATCAGATAATCACAAAGGATACATCAAAATATCATAAACATCTACTTTCACTAAATAATAGAGCTGTCAAACGATTAATCGTGATTAATTACATCCCAAAAATTGTTTTTACGTTATATATGAGTGTGTAGTGTGTATAAGTTTAAGTAAGTAAATCCCACACACAAGCCACACACACACAATATAATGTATTTAAGAAAAAAAAAATATATATATTTAAATATGAAACTATGCCACTTTTTAATATTAATATTTTATATATAATATACTAATATAATGTATATACATTTAAATATTTTCAAAATATATACTGATGTTGCTATTAGTATATACATAATAAATAAACAAACAGTACAAATAAACAAAAACGTTTATTTTTGATGCAATTAATCATTTGACAGCACTACTAAATAAGCTTTTCAACAAATGCTGGTCATTACGAACACACTTATGTTTAAGGCTTGGGAAACGTTGCTTATTTCACTTCTGTGTTTTCTCGCAGCCTGCAGAACCCCACGGGAGGCAAGGCATTCAGGGTATTCGCAGTTATTTGAGCGTGTGCTGAAATCGCGGTCACTCATCGACTCGGTCTGTTGATTAGGCTGTAATAGTGGCCATTGTGAGGCCACTTTTCTGCTCCAACCAGCCTGTGCTGTATTTTCTTTCACATGAATGTTGACTGAACTATTTGCTTTATAGATGGAGACCCTTTCCAATGCATCAAGCTGATTAGCCATTGTATTGCCTAAAAAGCATGTAATTAGAGGATCATTCAGGGAATATGGTGTCTGTATTGCAGAGAAAAAAGCACTTAAGGAGTATTAATCTTCTGTTATTGTTGTAAAGAACATTTTAGAGACTGTTAGCTTTTTAGTTTCATTACATGTTGAGGAAGTTCTCACTCATTTATAGATTTATTTTCTTTTTTTTCACTATGTATTTATTTTTATGTATTTTTTTGCTTTAGGGCAAGAAAAGACTGCTGATATGGTTTTTTTTAATGATAATTAAGAAAGTGGGTATAATCCTGCAGGGCAGGATATTACATCTGAAAACATCCAACCAAACATAATATGAAACGTCCACATCGTTAAAACACTGTAAATAGCTTGTTATGAATAGCTTGTCTATAGTATTAATTCTAATGAGGTGCTGTATGCATAGGTATTGTGTACTGTCTCAGAAAAACAACTGTACTATGATTTAATGATTTCGCAGGTTCCCAAAAACTAGCTTTTATGTTATGTCCAAATGAATTTGAGGTGCTTTTTGTCATTCCTTAAAGGGATAGATCACCTAAAAATGAAAATTCTGTTATCATTTACTCATCCTGAAGTTGTTCCAAACCTGTATGTATTTTGTTATTTTGCTGAACACAGTAGATATTTTGAGGAATGTGGGTGAGCAAACAGTTGACGGTAGCCATTGACTTCTGTAGTATGGAAGTGAATAGTTTACATCATCTGTTTGGTTACCCACATTCTTCAAAATAACTTTAAGGTGAGTAAATGATGACAGAACTTTTGGGTGAACTATGCAATGGTTTTCAACTGGTTTGGTCACAACCAAAAATGAAACAGAGGGGGAACATTTATATTTTGTTGTTGATATAAAAGACATCCCCAGCTAACATGGAACATTCTGAGAAAATTGGTTGACGTTCTGGCAAGGTTCTCTTAAAGTTAGCATTACTGGAAAAATGTTTCTTCTTAATATAATGTTTGTTCAGAGTTGTCTGGTGTTTAGTAATGTTCTCAAAACATTCACAAAAGTGTTATCTGTGCATTGTTTGTGGAATCTTTTATGTCTGAAACATTTTATTTGGACATTTATCTAATGGTTTTTAATTGTTACTACTTTTTTCAGAACGTTCAGAGAACAGCAGCTATTTTAGTCATGCAAGTACAGCTTTTTTCTGTTTAAAGGAATAGTTCACCAAAAAAATATTTTTTTTTAATCATCATTTACTCTGGCTCATTCCATTCCAAAACTGTACAAATTAAACACAAAAGAAGATATTTTGAAGAATTCTGAAGAACCAAACGGTTTTTGGTCCCCACTGACTTCCATTGAAGGGAAAGAAATACAATGGAAGTAATGGGGTACCTCTCAGCTTTTATTGAACGCATTCTTCAAAATATCTTCTTTTATGTTTAACATAAAAAAGAAACTCATACAGGTTTGGAACGACATGAGCGTGAGTAAATGGTGACAATTTTCAATTTTTGGGTGAACTATCCCTTTAAATGGGAAAACTTCAGAACTCTTTGAATCGGACATACTGTATATGTCAAAAAAGGTTGCAATGGGCACTTTACACTGTCCTTCTAAATGTCACAATGCCTGTTATAATGGCCTAATGTAAGCACATGATTGTATATATTTGTGTTTTCTACCTCACATTGTTTAAAAACATTTTACAATAAACTTCAGTAATCAGTTCCAATGAATCTCACACTTTTTTACCTGAAAATGTAGTTATATGTTCAGCCCACAATGTGTTCATTATTATTATTTTTGGATTCTGGATTTGGATTCTTTTTTTGAAACCCTGGACTGGTACAATGCATGGACCACAGAAACTATTGAGGGCATCTGTCTGTAATGAAAACCAGATGGAATAATTTTCAGTGTTTACTGCTCTCTCACCCTCAACGTAACAGCTAAAACAATTCCCTTATGGATTATAGAATCATTTTATCGAGCAGCACGCTTCCACATTACTTTCATTTATTCAGACTGATAGATGCTGTAGATCTAATTTAGTAGAAGAATTGAACTGTCTTCTCGGTAAGAAGGATGGGTAAATACGATAACTACTAAACCAGGAGCTGCTAGTAAATATATTTAACACCTGCAGTTTCAGACACCTCAAGGCATCTGTTAAAACTTGTTTATTAGTTAGAAGTCCACTTTGTCAGTGCAGCCTGTCTGTTTTCAGACCTGCCACAGTTGCAGTCTGCTGTGCCATAGAAAGCCAAGATTTATGGCTAATGTCCAAAACATCACTCTCCATCCAGGTTGTTCCACCTGGACGCCTGCAGTCCAGAAACACAACTTGAGTGTAATTACCAGCCAGCCACACTGACATCATAACAAAACAGCATAATGCAGGGTGACTACCACACTAGCATATGTTTATATTATAAAGTGCCACTAACATATAATGACATGATTTCAACACCTTGATAAATAACTTTGCCTGTTTATTGGAGTTTGGTGCCTTTGGATAGAAATTACTCAAAAAAGCAATAACGTAGGACATGGAAATATTAGTGTAACCACTGCTTTCTTACAGCATAATCGACAATGTAAAAAACAGAGGGAAATACCCACTTTAAGGAAAATGAAAAACAGAAAGTGTATATGCTCACCTGCTCTTTTTCAACTAAGTGAGAACAGACAAAGAGCAACACTGTGAGCATGTCAGAATAATTCTGGTCGTTGGACCTGATGGAGCTCAGATGGAGCTCAGCCGCGTGTTAATGCAAATAGCTAATCAGCTAATCACTTGACAGCAACTCAATGCATTTAGGCATGTAGACATGGTCAATTCAATCTGCAGAAATTCAAATGGAGCATCAGAATGGGGAAGAAAGTCGATTTAAGTGACTTTGAACATGGCATGGTTGTTGTTGTCTGAGTATTTCAGAAACTGCTGATCTACTGGGATTTTCACGCACAACCTTCTCTATGGTTTATACAGAATGGTCCGAAATAGAGAAAATATTCAGTGAGCGGCAGTTCTGTGGGCAAAAAATGAATGTGGATGCCGGAGGTCAGAGGAGAATGGCCAGACTGGTTTGAGCTAATAGAAAAGCAACATTACATATGGAAGGGTATGCCGGAAGAACATCTTTAGCCAACAAGTCAAACCTTAAGAAGAGGGGCTACAGCAGCAAAGACCACACTGTGCGCCACTCCTGTCAGCTAAGAACATGAAACCGAGTCTACAGTTTGCACAGTCACCAGAATTGGACAATAGAAGATTGGAAATAGGTTGCCTGGTCTGACAATTCTCGATTTCTGGTGCAACATTTGCATGTAAAGTCAGAATTTGGCATAAAATATTATGAAAGCATAGATCTCCTGATTTGTATAAACGTTCAGGCTGTGATGTGTAATGAATGTGGAACATGTTTCTTTGCACACTTTGGGACGCTTAGTACAACTGGAGCACTGTTTAAACACCACAGCTTATCTGAGTGTTGTTGCTGACCATGTTCATGACCACAAGTCATCTCAAACTGGTTTCTTGAATATGACAATGAGTTCACTAAACTCAAATGGCCTCCACACCAGATCTCAATCCAGTAGGAGACCTTTGCAAACCTTTCCACCAATGGTATGTGATGGAACTGGAATTGCATCATTAATGTCAGCTGCAAATCTGCAGCAACTGTGTGATGCTATCATGTCAATATGACCAACATTTTTGAGGAATGTTTCCAGCATCTTGTTAAATCTATGCCATGAATTAAAGGTATAGTTCAAAAAATGAAAATTCTGTCATTAAATAACTCACCCTCATTTAGTTCCAAACCCAAAAGACCTTCATTCATCTTCGGAACACAAATTAAGATATTTTTGATGAAATCCAAGAGCTTTCTGACCCTGCATAGACAGCAACGCAACTGACACGTTCAAGGCCCAGAAAGGTAGTAAGGCCATCATTAAAATAGTCCATGTGACATAAAGCTACGAGAATATTTTTTGTGCGCAAAGAAAACGAAAATAACTACTTTATTCAACTATTTCGGGTTCTAAATAGCTCTAGTGTCCCTCTGTCTTTTTTAAAACATTGTTCTTTACTTCTTTCCTCACAAAGAAAAGGTCTTCTGTGCAGGATGGTATCATTTGGTCTCACACCAAGCTCAAACTTCTCATATAAGCCTAAACAGAAGGTTGTTTGAAACAGAAAGCAGTTCATATGTACCATTTAACTAAATAAGGCATAGAGGACTGTCTTTGGACAGCATGCAGGACAAATGAGGCTGGGAGTTGCCTCAATTTTCCATTGACACGTGCAGCGGTTGGCAGCAGCAGATTGAAGATGTTTGTGCGAATGATGAAAGACAAACCTTAAGACTTATGTTTTCTGAGAGTCATTTAAAATAACAGTCACCATTAATAACTTTCTAAGCTGCTGTTTGATGAAGTAAACTGAAAGCAGCATATATATTCACAGCCTGGCAAGAAAATGCTACAATTTCTCTTTCAGTCCTTTGGAACATCTTCAACAGTCTTACTCATTCGTTTTTCTATTTACATGCTGCATTTTCCTAAACCTTTGAAAACGGTTCAGTCTGGCAACCACAAGGTTGCTGGTGATGAATTGAAATATTATGGTGGCCAGAAGTAATGTCTGCCTTTCTACGCCGCCCACCTTTTCCTTGGCATCAGAAGTGAACGTACGGATGAAGGGAAACGTTAAAAATATGACACACAAATTGAATATATTTTGAGTGGAAGGAGCTTTTTAGACTCTTTCGACTTGCCAAATGAGTCTTACAATTGGAGCTATTTAAGTTCTTTAGACAGAAACCTTATATAAATAAAAAACAGCAAAAAGTTGAAATAAAGGGAGTTAACTAGTTAACTGAGGTTCGGGAGCGAGGCCACGTCTCTACCAATCACCTCACTTCCCGAATCCGTTATATATCGGGCTGCCTCTTTCTCTCGAACCCACCCTTCCCTCCCCTTTAATCAAATCAGCTATCCTCATTCTTTTTAGGTTGCATCGTGGGGTCCTAATAGTTTGGCTTAAATAGGCTATACAAACGAGATGATACCCCCATCCTGAGTCTCTCCGGGCAAACAATTCCAGACACCCAGATCAATCTGATCGATCATCCTGTCCCCTTTACCTTTTCATCCTCTTCCAACTCATCCCTAACACTCTGAACAATAAACTATTCATTTACATATTTGGTTGTGGTGTGGTCCTTGCTTGTGAATATTAAATTAATATCTGGGCTACTGAAATACAAACTCCTGCTTGTTTCCGCACGTTTTGGATTAACGTGAACGGGATGTGCACGTGAATGAATGATTTGATTTATTACTTCTGACAAATTAACAGGACTAATAACGTCTCACTCCAAGCACAGCCACCATCCCATTTTTCATATAAAAATGACAAGTCTGTTCCCAGTGCAAATTTTACAGAAAAATTACAGAAAAACAACACAAAAGAAAACAATCTGAACATTGCAGGAGGCTGACAGACAGTAATGAACATTCATTATGGCGGATGAGATATCAGATGGATCAGGAACATGTGGTTCAACACAAGCGGTATTGAGTAAATAAAGCTGTTCTTGTTTCTACAGTAATGCAGTAATTTTGTGCTGAGTGAAACTTTTCCTTTAAACATGTATTCTGTGACATGGATAGCTTTTGGATGACATTTTAGTCAAATATACTATAACTGGTTAAAATAACAAGATTACTATTATAATCTTCATATACACAATAATTTTTACACCTAGAAAAAAGTGTAATTGCTGCCATTCATTGTACTATACATACAAGCCAAAAGTCCATCAATACAAGTCCAAGTAAAATATATGCTCATTTGAGTTACAATAAAACCAATGTTGCATTCTCTTACTGGATGTCAGGAAAACCATAACAATGTTTGCTTCAGGTGTGTACCATATGTCGAAGGTTTCTTAATACAACAAAAACATCCAATTTGTGAGATCTTCTCCAGAGATTCCCAGTTTCTGGAAAGCTTCTGGTATTTGTGCATTAAGGAATGATTTATGATGCAAAGTCTTGAAAAATGCATTGTGTAGTTTTCTAATATGTTCTGATTATTATTATGATCCTGCAGACTCAAAAGTTACTCTTCTTTAATGAGATTGAGTAGTTTTAGTTTACTGAAACAACACCACATTAGTGAAATGAGGAAATACCTTTAAATACAGGAAACGGCTCAGATATTACAGTGCTGTCTACTTTGGCATTCCTGTGAAAAGGAATCTAGGTCAAATAGGACGATGAAGAATTTATTTTCTTCCCAAATGTAGAAGGAATCAAGCTGAGAATGAGTGAATCTAAAAGATTAGTTTCTGAAGAAAATATGGGATCTGGTAAGGTATATTTATTAATGACATGATTGACTGTTTTGGGTTTTAGAAAACCCCAATGTGTTTATTTATTTATTCTTTTTAAAGATAGTATTTATGTTTTTGAGCTGGTCCATAAAAAAAAAAAAAAAAAAAAATTTTTTCATCAATACACACATTTATTAATTTTTATTCTTATTATAGTGTATTATAGCCATATTCTTCACATTTATAATTACATATAACATGTTAATCATTATCAATTATTATAAACAAATATTGTTTTCTTTCTTATCTATTTCTATGTAGCTTCATTTTTCAGGTTGCTTTTCATATTTATTTATTATATTTTATAGTGTTTTCTTATATAACCGTTGTTATCCAGTAGGAATAGATACTGTCTAATTTAGTCAATTCAAGTCACCTTTATTTATATAGTGCTTTTATCAATACAGATTGTGTCAAAGCAACTGTACATCATTAATTAGGAAAATATTGTCAATAATGAAAAATGATAATAGTAAACACTCAATTTTCAATTAAAGTTAGTTCATCATTGATTAGTTGATTTCTCATCCAGCTAGTTCAGTTTAAATAGTGTCTATGCATCAAAGTCGCGATATTGCTGAATGAAGGTCCCCAACTAAGCAAGAGCCAGAGGGGACGCATCAAGTACCGAAACTCCATGCGGTGACAGAAGGAGAAAAAAACCTTGGAGAAATCAGCTCATTAGGGGGCGATTTCTACCTTTTGGCCAGACGAAACCAGCACTTCATTCCTCTGTCAAGCATGTCACATTGTGCAGAGGACCTCCTCTGGTTCCTGTGGTCTTGTCCGGTGGGCCTTAGAGACAAGTCTTACTGGGTATCGTCTCTGAGCTCAGCTAGGGTCCTGATCTCCGCTGACATTGATGGCTGTAGAAGTCCTCTCTAGGTGCTGATCCACCATATGGACTGGATACGGACTGGATTTGGGTGGCTACAGTGACCTTGGAATAAGAAAGAAACAGACTAATATAAGCGTAGATGCCATTCTTCAAACACTGTCGCATTACATTGTGTGTTATGGGAAGTGTTCCCGGTTCCTGTTGTCCTAATTAATGCAGCCTAAAATCCTTTAACGGATTTGAATATTAGAAATGTGTTTGTGTTATGTGTAAGCCAGGTTAAAGATATGGGTCTTTAATCTAGATTTAAACTAACAGTGTGTGTCTGACTCCCAAACAACGCTAGGTAGATTGTCCCAGAGTTTGGGCGCTAAATAGGAGACAGAGTTTTGAGAACGCAGTGGATGTGGAGGATTATAATGCAATAAGAGCTCGTTCAAATACTGAGGTGCTAAACCATTCAGGGCTTTATAAGTAATAAGCAAGATTTTAAAATGTATACAGTGTTTAATAGAGAGCCAGTGCAGTGTTGACAGAACCGGCTAATATGGTCATACTTCCTGGTTCTATTAAGAACTCTAGCTGCTGCATTTTGGAACAACTGGAGTTTGTTTATTAAGCGTGCAGAAAAACCACCCAATAAGTAGGGATGCACCGTACCACTTTCTGAATGAAGTGGGCATTTTAAAGAGTACGAGTATGAGTACAGGAGCTCAGAATCGGGCCTGATACCGATACCAGTATACCAGTTAACATTTCTGCATTTGACATTGAGAGCATAGGTCGTAATTTAGATATATTTTTGATATGGAAAAATGTAGTTTTACAAATGCTAGAAACGTGTCTTTATAAGGAACGATTGCTATCAAATAGCACACCTAGGTTCCTAACTGATGACGAAGAATTGACAGAGCAGCCATCAAGTCTTAGAGAGTGTTCTAGGTTATTATATGCAGAGTTTTTAGGTCCTATAATTAACTCCTCTGTTTTTTTTTCAGAATTTAGCAGTAAGAAATTACTCGTCATCCAGTTTTTTATATCGACTATGTATATCTTCCAGGCTGCGAAGAAATATAGAGCTGAGTATCATCAGCATAACAGTGAAAGCTAACACCATGTTTCCTGATGATATCTCCCAAGGGTAACATGTAAAGTGTGAAAAGCAACAGTCGTGGTACTGAGCCTTGAGGTACTCCATACTGCACTTTTGACCAAAATAATTAAAAAAAATATTTTTTTATTTTAATAAAAATCAAATAAATGATATGATACCTTTTCATTCACTGCTACGAATTGATGGCGGTCAGATAAGTACGATTTGAACCATGCTAATGCACTTCCATTAATGCCAACAAAGTTTTCTAGTCTATTCAAAAGAAAATTGTGGTCAATAGTGTCGAACACAGCACTAAGATCCAATAGCACTAATAGAGAGATACAACCACGATCAGATGATAAGAGCAGGTCATTTGTAACTCTAATGAGAGCAGTCTCAGTACTATGATACGGTCTAAATCCTGACTGGAAATCCTCACAGATACCATTTTTCTCTAAGAAGGAATATAATTGTGAGGATATTACATTTTCTAGTATCTTGGACAGAAAAGGGAGATTCGAGATCGGTCTGTAATTAACTAGTTCTTTGGGGTCAAGTTGTGGTTTTTTGATGAGAGGCTTAATAACAGCCAGTTTGAAGGTTTTGGGGACATGTCCTAATGACAATGACGAATTAATAATAGTCAGAAGAGTATCTATGACTTCTGGAAGCACCTCTTTTAGGAGCTTAGATGGAATAGGGTCTAACATACATGTTGTTGGTTTAGATGATTTAACAAGTTTATGCAATTCTTCTCCTATAGTAGAGAATGAATGGAATTGTTCCTCAGGGGATCTATAGCACAATATCTGCTGTGTTACTGTAGCTGACGGCTGCATATTACAATTTTACCTCTAAAAGTATCGATCTTGGAAGTAAAGTAGTTCATAAAGTCATAACTACTGTGCTGTTGGGAAATGTCAACACCTGTTGATGCTTTATTTTTCGTTAATTTAGCCACTGTATTGAATAAATACCTGGGGTTATGTTTGTTTTCTTCTAAAAGAGACGAAAAGTAATCAGATCTAGCAGTTTTTAATGCTTTTCTGTAGGATAGGGTACTTTCCCGCCAAGCAATACGAAATACCTCTATTTTTGTTTTCCTCCAGCTGCGCTCCATTTTCCGTGCTGCTCTCTTTAGGGTGCAAGTGTGCTCATTATACCACGGTGTCAGACTGTTTTTCCTTAATCTTCCTTAAGCGTAAAGGAGCAACCGTATCTAAAATGCTAGAAAAGAGAGAGTCCATAGTTTCTGTTACATCATCAAGTTGTTCTGAGGTATTGGATATGCTGAGGAATTGAGATAAATCAGGAAGATTACTTACAAAGCAGTCTTTTGTGGTAGAAGTGATGGTTCTACCATACTTGTAACATGGAGTAGAATTTACAGATTTAGCTATATGAAGTTTGCACAAGACTAAATAATAATCTGAGATATCATCGCTTGGCTGCATAATTTCAACATCAATTCCATGTCACAGTATTAAATATAAAGTATGATTTTGACAATGAGTAGGTCCTGACACGTGTTGTCTAACCCCAATAGAGTTCAGAATGTCTATGAATTCTGATACCAATGCATCTTTTTCATTATCAACATGGATATTAAATCACCAACAATTAAAACTTTATCGGTAGCCAATACTACTCGGTAACAATCTTACGAATTAGGTTTAGCCCATAGATTAAAATCAGAAGGAGCTTTATTACAAGTATGTTTTTACACACACAAGGAATGGCTTGACGACAGGAGCTTCCGGCAGAAGAATGGACAGACAGAGCGCAGCATACATAAGGAATAACCAGATGAATTGAATAATAACCTAATTAAGAAAAAAAATAATAAACTGTAAACTATATACAAAAAGTATAAGGAAAAAATTTAATGGTTTTAGATAAAAGATATGTTATAAGTGTGCAGATATGTTTTTTACAAAGTGTTTACAAGTGTACAAATTTTGGATTCTGTGTATAAATATGCCAGTTGTGATGGACGATGTATAATTAAGAAAGTTTAATTGTTCAGGCTGAATATAGAAAAAAAATTTATTGTGCCTGGCTGTTCTGGTGGTCAATGCTCTTTAGCGCCGGCCAGAAGGCAACAGTTCGAATAGAGAGTGGGCTGCGTGTGAGGGGTCCAAGGTGATTTTTTAAGCCCTTTTCCTCACTCTGCAGATGTAAAGATCTTGGAGGCTGGGCAAAGGGGCACCAATAATCCTCTCAGCAGACCTGATTGTCCGTTGTAGTCTCTAGATGTCTGATTTGGTAGCTGAACCAAAACAGACAGTTATGGATGAACACAGGACAATGATAGCAGAGTAGAACTGTTTCAACAGCTCCTGTTGCAGGTTGAACTTCCTCAGCTGGCAAAAGAAGTACAACCTCTGCTGGGCCTTTTAACAATGGACTCAATGTGAGTGTCCCACTCAGGTCCTGAGAGATTGTGGTGCCCAAGAACCTGAATGACTCCACTGCAGCCACAGTGCTGTTCATGATGGTGATTGGGGGGAGTGCAGGGGGTTTCTCCTGAAGTCCACGATCATCTCCACAGTTTTGAGCGTGTTAAGCTCCAGGTTGTTAAGACTGCACCATACAGCCAGCTCTTTAACCTCCTGACTGTAAGCGGACTTGTCACCGTCCTGAATGAGGCCGGTGAGTGTGGTGTCATCTGCAAACTTCTGGAGCTTGATAGAGGGGTCTTTAGATGTGCAGTCATTCGTGTTGAGAGAGAAGAGCAGTGGGGAGAGAACACAAACCTGTGGGGCGCCAGTGCTGATGGTGATAGTCTTGGATGTGAGTTTGCCGCCTTCACTAGCTGCTGCCTGTCTGTCAGGAAGCTGATGATCCACTGAGAGATGGAGGTGGGCACGGAGAGCTGTGTGAGTTTGTCTGAGAGAAGGTCAGCACTTTTAAATTTGCCAAGATGTCAGGCGTTCTGGCTCCCGGTAAACATTGGACTATTGTGGCTGGTGTCTCTATTTTCACGTTCCGTACAATAGATTCGCCAATAACTAGAGCACTTTGATCAGGTTTTTCAGTGGGTGCGTCACTGAGTGGGGAGATCCTGTTTGATGTTTTGATCGGAATGGAAGAGCGGTGTTTTGATCCGCGACTATGCTGCCTCACAGACACCCAGTTGCACTGCTGCGGAGGCATTGTAACCGGAATCGAACAATGTACAGGACTCCCTGAGCATCCAAAGCCATATCTAGAGCCCTCACAGAAATATGGTGGGGATTAAGTTATATTTTATCACTTTAAACAACAAAAAGGAAAAAAAAAGATAGTGATAGTAAGATAGAGATTCAACAGAAAAGCAAAGCTACACGGCGCTACAATCACAAACCACTCAGCAGCACGGTACACAGGAAACGGAGTCAACTGTAGTCCTAAATATATATATATATATATATATCTCTAATATATATATATATATATATACATGATTTATTATCCAAGCTGACACATCTATACTACGAAAATTATATATAATTATATATATATATATATCTATAATAATATATATATATCTATCTATATATATATATAATATAAAATAGATAAATACATATATATAGTAATAATTCAATATGCCCTAAATATATAACATTATAAAATACACATATTCTTACCTTTTTACATTTCATTTTTTCAGTGTTAGTTTTAGTAATTTTAGTACTTCAACATTTATTTCAGCTTGTTATTTGCCCAAAGCAACTCATTTATCAAATATTTTCTAATTTATCTAATATTTAAAACATAAAAGTTTTTATTTCTAATATATCAAAATATATCAGTTTACATGGTTGACATCCATTACAGCAGCATACAGGACACAGTTAAGGTTACAGACTGTTGTGAGCACTAGGGGTTGTGCTTCTCATCCACGTCACCACTGACCTTTCTCTGTTTATAAAATGGATTTAATTTCGCTTCTTTTTCCATGTTCACACATGAGCCGTTGTCAGTACCCACGGGGAGGTAAAAGAGTCGCTTTGTCTTGATGAAATGGCAGCAGCGGCCACACATGTTTCTGCCAAAACCAGCCAAGATTCAGAGCTCCACAAACTTCACCTATTTTATATTAAACCTGTCAGATTAAATGAGTGAGCCGATAAACTGCTGCGAATACAGTGTGAGCCAAAATACACGCCTCTACCCCCTCACTGGCTCGAGTTTCCAACTGATCCCATGAATGACTGTGTACGGCCCGCTTGCAGTGACAGCTTGTGAAATTAAATCTGGTCTGAAGTCAGCAACAGTTGTTTGTTAATCAATTAATTTCCTTTTCAGTTGGATAACTTATAAAGCAATAAACAATACTGGATAAACACCATCTAATCAAATCTCACAATCACCACTTGTTGCATGCTTGAAAACAATTAATAAATTACAGAAATAAATCAAATTAATATGAAGAGTTTTTAATCCCTAAAGTGTTGGTACATACATCTTGAGTCTTCTGTAGAGGACATTATATTCTAGCAAATTTCTCAGAGACCATATATGCCACAGTTGTATGTCTGGATGACCTAAGCACATTCAGGGCTTTTTAGAGATATCAAATATTTGGAGGTTTGACCATGACAACTCCTCTTCCTTGGTCTTTAAAGATGGCTGATATTGACCAAATAATCAAATTTAGCATTGTTATGGAAATATGATCATATTTTGTAATTATTATTTAAATCTGAGTAATTATTATATTGTTTGTCATAAATAAACATCTCAGGAAAATGTTACAAATCAGAATATGTCACAAAAGAGGACATCAGTTTCATACAAATCTTCTGTACAGGACACCAGGACATACAGCATGTTAACTGGGCATTTTGTGGAGACACAAGTCAGGAAACGAAATTGTATATCAATATTCCTATGAAATATAGGAGATATAGAGATATTCTTAAGAAAACGTTAAGAATGTTAAGAAAAAGTTATTACTCCCATTATTATACTTTTTCCCCCATTAAATGTTGCCCCAAGAACACATTAATATGCAAATTAGATACAATATATAGATACATTGTATATAATCCGAAGCGATGCTAATTAATTGCCATTGTGCACACACATATTGCATAAATTAAATAGTATATCAAATCGCTCTGTTATAACTTTCATGACATAGCTGAGAATCATATTTGCTCAAAAGTTTGTCTAAAGTGCCCCTATTATGGATTTTTGAAAATTACCTTTCATGCAGTGTGTAACACAGCTCTAAGTGAAAACATACTCAAAATTTTAAATCTGAAAGTGCACTGTGTATAAAGTTATTGTCTCTCAAAAGAAAGAGTCAACTCTGAATCATTGAAACAAGTCGTTTTTAAAACGAATCCCAAGACATTTCATGTTGACGTCAACGTGAAACATTAGCATATTGCCCGCCCACTTGTTGGTCTTTTCGCTTTGGTCTGAATGAAAATGCAAATTAATTCTTTTTTTTTTTTTGATTCTTTGCCACTAGGTGAAAGCCTTTTGCGAGCGGTAAAAATAGCCAGGTTTCCCCGGTAATGCCCTGCTACACAAAGCAGCACTGCGCCCCTCACAAATGCCTGCTTTATCAGGCCCAGAATTATGGCACCCTCACACTCACAGCCCCCCAACTCAATCTCAAACTGTTTGCCTTCTGCGTCGCGCTGCTACAGAGCCACTGACCACCAGAACAGCCAGCCAACAAGAACAGTTGCGACTACAAGAACAGTTTTTCCCACAGGCTATATTCAGTCTAATTAATGAATAATTAATCTTTCATAATTATACATCGTCCATTTATATTAAACTGCACACTTTGTAAATAACATATCTGCACACTAATAAACATATCTGTACATTTATCTAAACAATTCATTTTTTCCTATACTTCTATTCTGTATATAGTACATTACAAAATTTTTCAAATTTTTCTTTTTTTATTATATTAGTGTTATATTACATCCCTACGGGTTTTTTCCCTTTTTTTTTTTTTTTCTTCTCTGTGTATCATATGTATCGTCTGCACTATCATGTATGTCGGCCCACTACTGTTTGTACTTTCTTCTTCACTGGAAAGCTTCCTGTCGCTCAAGTCAATTCACTTGTGTTGTAAACATTATTTTTTTTTGGTTAATAAAGCTCTTCTGATTCTGATTCTGATCTGAATTCATGCAATAGTTTTGTGTAAGGAATAGAATTAAACTTAAGTCTTGCTATTGCGACAGCCATTCTTTCAGCAAAACAGAATACATTAAAAGAGTTTTATAGTTTATTTTATTAATCTCAGTTTCATACATCACCTCAGGGTCGTGTTTAAAAAAACTGAAAAACAAAAAAAATATTAACTGAAGAGAAGTCCTGACATCTTCTGGTCTAAACAAAATGAAGATCTGAAGTCAAAATATGAGTAATCAACCACTCGCTGTCAGGCAAGTTATATAAGTCATAAATTCATCTGCTTTGTTCCACAGCATTGAGAATGAACCATCCAGCCATTGAGAGAATAATTGATCAAACATATAATAGAATTGACGTCATAAGTGCCCCGTCCTTGGCTGATACACAGTGCACCGTGATTGTTTGGTAAATTCGAGGGGAGCAGAGGATGCAGACAACCAATGAATTCTTGATTCTTGTCTGAGGCCCATAAGGACCAAACTCTCCACAGGCCCAGCAGAACAAAACAGCCCAGCAACAACCTCAACAAAGAACAGCAGAAAAACCATTAAGAGAACCACTGCGATCTAGCAGTTCTCCACATCACACCACCTGCAAACCGTTTGCCTGCGATGATGTCAGACACTGAAACTGAGAACAGCAGAACTTGTGATGCCGGTGAACGTTTTTATAATTAGCACAGGTATTGCAGCATTATTACCCTGACGGTGTTCTTGCATGAATCATTTTGATGACCAAATTTTGAAGTCTTACTATTTTAATTCATAATTGATTCCAATCTTCAAACAATTCATTAGGCAGAGCATTGTTAATTGCATATAAATATTTATGACCTCAAGAAAGCAAACAAATTGTGACCCTGGAGAGGGTTGTTTTATTGAAATGACATGGCACTCTGTGTGCTGTATTCTCTGTTTGCTCCCTGTGTAGTGTTGTCTTTATAGAGTTTGGATTTGTGTTTCAAGGTCAAACATTTCTGTGCAAAGGGAACAGATGTATTCATTGTTTCACTGGATTTCATACATACACAAGTATTTCTGCATAATCCTGAGTCATCAAGAGGTTTGCACAAAATGTCCTTTAAATTTACTGTAAAATGTAGAAGCAACTAAAAACAGATGGAGCCAAATAAATCACACTATTTTTTTTAGTGTTGTTTATCCAATTGAAACAACAATAAAATACATTAGTAAGTATGGCCTGCCTTTACGAAAATTGTTCATGGTTTCCCTATAACAATGGTTACTACAGTTAAACCATAGTAACTACAAATTAACCATGGTTTTGCTACACTAACCATAATTTAAGCAGGGTATGTGTAGTAAAGCTGTGGTTATGCAAATGATAATCAATACACCAAAAAAAATGGTTACCACACTTTTTACTATAATAAAATCATGGTTAAATTTCGTAAGGCTGAGATCTTGCTGCGCATGCTCTCCGGTGAGAACGCGAGAGAACGGACAAAGGTGAGGATGTACAAAAAGTCATGTTTTATGCAAATTACTTGATATATTTGCGATCGCCTCATAAAGTAGGCTACAATCTAGATTAATCAACAATACCAGAACGAGGGTTAGTGCAAATATAAGTGCGTACCCGCACTAGAAAACATCTATTAACATTTATTTAAAAAAAACAAATTTTTGTTTTAGTTTTAGGCTGGCCTACTGAGCATCAGGAAAAACAGTTCACGGAAAAAGTAATAAACAATCTTTTAAAATCAGCCTTCATTTGAGAATTCTGTGCCAGTCAGCATTTGTATATAGGCCTATAAAGCATATAAAGTTAGCGTCCAAGTAATATATGAAATTCACTCAGGCATAATTGTCAGTTGATTCAAGCGAAGGACTGAAACCCTCAGGTTTCTTACATGCATCAAATGTAACATTGCCATCTAATGGACAATAGCTGCTGTGACAGCTGACAGTGCAGGTGTTTGTCATCTCTGTCATGTTCCTAGAGGACAACAAGCAAAGTTTTTTTCTATGATTTGTGATATTTTGATTTAAGAATGTCTGACCAACTAAGGTAGCTACCAACAGCCAAAAGCAGCAGGTAATTAATTTATTGGCAAAGCTCGTATTAAAGAATAAAATGTAATGGGCTTCATACTCTTACTAACAAACTAACTAACTAAATAAATGGGAATATACAGGAAAATATATTGTGCTATACACGTACATACATTTTCTTATATGGGGAAAATAGTGTTTATATTTTTCAATATACTGCAATATATGCACGGATCATGTATAGCTATATATTGATACATATAAAGCAATAAAGACAAAGTCTGCACTACTTATTTCTCTTTCATGAGTTAATAACACACATAATACATAATAAAACATTCATAAACGTTTAACTCACTTTGCATACCACACATTTCATATATGAAAACATGTGTGATGTGTTTAGGAAAAAACTCTTAGAGACATGACAACATGGTGGGTGGAAAATTATATATTTTGAATATGAATATAGCCTATCAAATTGAAAAAAACACAAATATATGAATATATATCATGGTTAGCCACATAATTTTGTACATTTATTGAACACATGTTCTCATATAATTGTGAACATATATATGTTAAAATATATTTATACACACTCAGTACCTTATTTATGTATCTGTATGAATTGTAGTATTGAATATAAAATTTCATATATTATAATGTAAGTTATATAAGTTCCACATATTTTTCAGTATATGAAATTGGCAATTGATTATGTATTATTCGATATATTGTAATATATTAACACAATATATTATTTTGTATTTTCAAATAAATAATTGAATATTGATTGTTCATAACGAAATATGAAAGACATTTTTTTTGTTAAAAAACAAGGAAAAATCCTAGATTGTGAATGAAAATAGCCATCTGTTTAGAATGTGCTTTGAGCTGAGTTACCAACCATGATCACCCCCCCCCCCCCCCCCCCCCCCCCCCCCCCCCCCCCCCCCCTGACATGCGAGTGGCAGGAGTCTTGTGATATTTCACATGCAGAGTGTGTAGTTGTGTGCATGTGTGAATGAGTGTGACAGTTAAACAGCAGTTAAAGAGTGACAAGGCACACATTTTTGACAATAAATCCCAATATAGTACAGCCAGGCTGTGATTAATAGTTTGGAGTTCACACTTCACACACTACACAATGAAATGTTTGATGCTTATTCCAGTGGAAGACTTTGTTCCATTCTCGACGGAAGCCTTTATTGTCACCTTCAGTGACAGCTCTCAGACTCCTCGTGCATCGAGGGTTAGGTTTTGTAGAGCTTTCATTTATTGGTGAGTTACCTATATCATCAGCACAGCTAAATTACTTCAAAGGCAGCTGGGCTGCTAAAGTCTGTTACCTCAAAAGTGAAGGTCAAAGAAGCCCTCAAACCATTGCCTATTCAACAGTTATGAATAAATCATAAATATGACACCAGACTCCTCAGGGTGGACAGTGGAGATTTCATTTTTTATGCATTACAGTAAGTGGAGGGCTTGCAAATAAAGTTGCTGTGAAAGGTACTTCATCTGAGGTTGCATGTCTGTTTTTTTGGTTGTGAGAGTTGAATGCAAAATTATCTTTTTACTCAACATGCAATGAATAACCTTTTTTGACAGACAGCAGTTGACACAACATTAATATCAATATAATATAGATAGTTTCAAATATATGCATTTTAATGTAATATCTTTATTCACGTTGGTTTCATGCATTAAAAAAACTTTTATATGATTTTCAACAAACGTTCTGAGTTAATTTTGATTTTTAATTTCACTAACTCGAATGTTAAATGGTATAGCAATCAAGTAGAAAGTACAATATCCTTTCCTTACATGTTGATCCATGTTGTTGTAGATACAGTATATTAATAGTAATTCTCAATAATCTTTTTAAACATTTATAAGGTGATACATTATGTTGGCAAATGTAACTTTTTGTTTGTTTGTTTGTATATTATTTTTTTCTAGAGTATACAGCTGGTTATTTCTGATATCCACATCTAAATCAATAATTAATTTCACTAACTCGAATGTCGAATGGTGTAATAATCAAGTAGAAAGTAACATAATTTCCTTATGTTCATTATTCTCAATTTTCACATTTTTCACTTTTAGGTAATATAGTATGTCCAACTTGACATTGCTGACCGCAAAAATATTAAAATGTTAATTGATTCAGGAATGTTAAGCATGTTCATCAGAAGGTGTTTTCAAGTCATTGTATATGCATGAAATACTTAATGTTTTATGAATGCCTAATGATTTAATTAAAAAATAATGTTTTATAATTTAATATGTAAAGAATGAGTGTCATGTCATTGACCCATTGATATTTTATTTATTTATTTATTTACACTTATTGTCTTATATAAAATGTGTTAACACAGACTGAGTAACAAACATTTGCAGCATATTCTCTGACTGAGTTTATTTTAATGTAATGTTTTAATGTATTTTAATGTAATTTTCATAGCCAGGAGAAATGGAAAAATAATTGAGAAACAACTGCATAATGTTGTGCCTCAGAACAAAATAAACAAATGAGAAATGACAGCTTTCAAATGACCTATAGTTCCCAATTACCTTCTTCTTCCTTTTTTATTTTTATTTTTTAGCTTTTTTTTCTTCTTGTATTGGTGGAATTGATGTATGATGAGAAAGGCAAACTAATACATATTTATATTTATATATAATTCTTTACTGAAATCAAGTTATATCATCCATATGGATTTTACGCCTGATCCATTTTACTATCTGACTTTTTTTTATATGAGATCTTCATCCATATAACATCTTTCATTGTCATGAGAGATGCACAAAACCGTCTCACACGTGTAACTGTGTCATCAGCTGTATCTAATGGGGTTTGGCATTTTTCCACAGGCAAAAGGGTGTCTCCATAAAGCAATATTAGAGGAGGAGGCTTTTGCAGGCATTTCAGCATTTGTGTCAGTGGAGCTACAGCACACTCTACATCTAATGGATTAATATAACATCCCAGACCTCTTTTTTCTTTCTTTTTTCTCATTTGCTTTTGATCTGCTTTGATCTTTTAATCCCAAGGATCCAATCAACAAAACAAATCTCCCATCCACTAGTTATCAGCACCCTTTTATTGTAGATGGATAATTCTCATATGAAAGCAAAACTGTATTTTGCTAATGAATGAAAATGAAGTCTTACCGATTAAAGATATCACATAGCACATGTATCTGTCAGATGTAAAACAGTAGGAGTCTTGTGTTTTTTTGGGGTTAACTTGTCAGATTACTTAATGCATGCTATGTTTGGAACATGTTGGAATCACTAACAACATGCAGTCTCACTCAACCTTTCATATTTCATATTTTACATTTTGTTTACAAAAAAATAAGACCTGTTTTTAGAGCCATTAAGAATTGATCACTGTGACATTAGTTTTAAAGGGGTCATCGGATGCTAAATTCACTTTTCCATGTTGTTTGAACTGAAATGTGTGTTGGCAGTGTGTGTACACAACCACCCTAACTGATAATCCCACAGTGTTTTTTGTTTTGTTTTTTTAATCCCCATAAACAATATCCCCTTTCTCAAATCAAGCTGTTTTCAGCCTCTTGGCTGTGTGACGTCACACAGACCCAGGCCATCCCACGATTGTTGATTGACAGTAGAGTTTCAGCACAGACTGGACTGGTGTCTTAGACCCGTCCTGAGTGAGCTGTCAACAGTCCGCCATTGTTTCGATGCTGGAGCAGGTGTAGACAAGAGTGTCTCCTAAGCGATTGAGGTGTTCTGTTGTTGGATGTAATAATTGAACATAGCAGTCGTTATGTCGTCGTTATGTACTCACGACATCTGAGCTGCTGAAGACGCAATGGTCTACCTTTGTTTTTAATGGAATGCACCTCCCCCATAAATCTTTACAAATTGCCTTTCCTAATAATGTGCTAGTTAGCAAGGTTCATGATTAATGTGGCGAAACTTTTACCTTCTCTCAGAGAACGGCTCGTCACCCCACAGAAGAGAGGGGTGGGGTCAGCAGAGCTCATTAGCATTTAAAGAGACATGCACTGAAACGGGTCGCTGTGAACAGAGCTGTTTTAGCAAAGTAAAAGGGGTGTTGTTTTACACTACCACTGAGAAAATTTTAATGAAAGTATGTTATAGACTTTTCATTAAAACCCTAAAAAATCATATCAATTTGTGGAAAATGGGCATCCGATGACCAATCCCATTCTTGTAAAACTGTTAAATTAATGAAATGACTGAGTAGTATACTACATAATTACCTTTACATGAAATGTTACCACATAATTCGGGGTGTGCATTGATGTCACTTCCTGTTTGTTGCTGCCGTGTTTTTTTGAGTTTGAGCTCAGTCAAGTTAATTCTTTGTCGTCTAATTTTTTATCTTAAAATCAATTTTATACACCATCCTTTGTCAGTTCTATAACGTGTGAAGATATCCCCTATCGTATTCTAAAACAAAAACAATCAGAGCGCCTTGTTAGCACTAGTTCTATTTTTGACTTTCCGAGTCCGCTATTAGCATATAGCGCGCTAGCATCGCCAGCTTGGTTGCCGCTAATCTCGCTTACATTTCTAATACTCTATTCACACACATTACCTTTGTTTTACTCACTGTTACTTGCTTTAAATGGTGGATTTGTGTCTACCTTTGAGTGCAGGTGAGGTCACGTTCGAGATGCATTCGGTGCAGGTTGAGCTGGAGGCTGTGGAGAAGCAGATCTGTGACCTGGTGGTGAAGCAGACCCAGCTGAGAGAGCGGAGAACCGTGCTGTAAACATCCCAGGCTGACGCTCACAAGTCCGAGGTAAGTATACAGCACGCTGCTAATTCTCCCACCACCTCTACTCTGTGTGTTTCTCTGCACAGGCCCGGTGTACCCAGGATGCTATCTTCCCAGATGTCCTTCACTCCGTCGCCGGGACACCACGGACCCTGGGTGCAGCCCGCAGCGGAAGACGCGAGCCAGGCCCCGGGCGATGACCTCTCCCCCTCCGCCTCCTCCGGTCTTCGAGATCTCCACCCAGAACCACTTCGCTCCCCTCCGCAAGACAGAACGCAACGCCGTGATCATCGGAGACTCCATCGTCCGACACGTCCATGCTACGTTAGCTGAAGGTAAAATGCACACTCACTATTTCCCTGGTGCTCGTGTTCTCGATGTTACTGCGCAGATACCCGCGATCCTGAAGAACGACGAGAGCACCGGAGCGGTCGTGCATTACCCGCGGGGGTTTAACGACACCAAGCTGCGGCAGACGGAGACACTGAAGAGGGACTTCAGGAGCCTGATCGAGACAGTGCGCCGCACATCGCCCGCAACGACGATCATCGTGTCAGGACCGCTTCCCACGTATCGACGAGGACATGAAAAGTTCAGTAGGCTTTTTGCTTTAAATTAATGTTTATTGTCATGGTGTAAAGAACATAAACTGCTCTTTGTTAATAACTGGAATATTTTCTGGGAGCGTCCTAGGCTTTTTCGCGCTGATGGCCTGCATCCCAGCAGAGTCGGAGCGGAGCTCATGTCGGACAACATCTCCAGGACGCTGCGCTCCATTTGACTAGTAAGTCAAATCTCAAATAACTGCCCTGATGACTTTTGTTCTACCCGCTTAAATGATAGAAGTACTTGCGCTGTACAATCTATAAAGACTGTGTCTGTTCCCCGAATAGTTAGGTCAAAATATAAATTTAATGCAGAATCTAGAAAAAATCTGATCGTGATTAAACCAGAAAATTTTTAAATAAATGAACAAAAACAATTTTTAAAGTTTGGCTCCTAAACATTAGATCACTCTCACCCAAAGTTATTGTAAATGAAATGATCACAGATAATCGTTTTGATGTACTCTGCTTGACTGAAACCTGGCTAAAACCTAATGATTATATTGGTCTAAATGAGTCTACTCCACCAAGCTACTATTATAAGCATGAGCCCCGTCAGACTGGCCGTGGCGGCGGTGTTGCAACAATATATAGTGATATTCTCAATGTTACTCAGAAGACAGGATGCAGGTTTAACTCATTCGAAATACTAATGCTTAATGTTACACTGCAGAAATTTTAAAAAATGGCGGGCAAAATAAATCTATCGTATCTCTTGCTTTGGCTACTGTGTATAGACCACCAGGGGCGTATACAGATTTCCTTAAAGAATTTGCAGATTTCCTCTCAGACCTATTGGTTACTGTTGATAAAGCGCTAATTGTTTGAGATTTTAACATTCACATTGATAATACTAATGATGCATTAGAACTTGCGTTTACTGACCTAATAAACTCTTTTGGAGTCAAGCAAAACGTCACCGGGCCCACTCATCGTTTTAATCATACGCTAGATTTAATTATATCGCATGGAATTGATCTTACTGATATAGATATCGTACCTCAAAGTGATGATGTTACTGACCACTTCCTTGTATCATGCATGCTGCGTATTACTTATATTAACTATATGGCTCCGCGTTATCGTCGGGGCAGAACTATTGTTCCAGCCACCAAAGACAGATTCACAAATAACCTGCCTGAATTATCTCAACTGCTCTGTGTACCAATAAATACAAATGAACTAGACGAAATAACTAGCGACTTCCTGCAAAAAAATGATCTCTATGAAAAATTTCAGTCAGGTTTCAGGCCCCACAATAGCACAGAAACTGCACTTGTTAAATTACAAATTATTTGCTTCTTGCGTCAGACCAAGGCTGTGTATCATTGCTAGTTTTACTTGATCTTTGTGCTGCATTCGATACTATAGATCATGACATACTCATAGGTTGATTACAAAACTATACAGGTATTCATGGGCAGGCTTTAAGATGGTTTAAATCCTACCTGTCTGATCGCTATCACTTTGTCTGTTTAAATGGGGAATCATCTCAATTAAATCATTAAAGTATGGAGTGCCACAAGGATCTTTCCTAGGTCCTCTGCTATTTTCGATATCCATGTTGCCCCTTGGTAGACTTATTAGAACATCGTGCTTAGTTTCCCCTGTTATGCTGATGATACTCAACTATTTATCTCAACAAGACCAGATGAAACTTAATTATCTAAGCTAACAGAGTGTATTAAATATGTAAAAGTTTGGATGACCAATAATTTCCTCCTATTAAATTCGGATAAGACGGAGATATTACTTATTGGACCAAAAGACCGTACACAGAATCTCTTGGATTACAATTTGCATCTAGATGGATGTACTGTTATTTCCTCTGCAGTCAAAAATGTGGGTGTTTTATTAGATAGCAACTTGTCTTTTGAAATCATATTTCCCATGTTACAAAAACAGCATTCTTCCCTCTTAGAAACATTGCCAAGTTACGAAACATGATACCTGTTTCTGATTCAGAAAAGCTAGTTCATGCATTCATGAACTCTAGACTGGACTATTGTAATGCACTGCTAGCTTGTTGTCCTGCATCTTCAATAAACAAGCTACAGTCCAAAATGCAGCTGCTAGAGTTCCCACCATTTAAAAAAAATATGATCATATTACCCCAATCATCATATCTACACTGGTTACCTATTAAGTTCTGTATCAGTTACAAAATATTATTACTTTCCTATAAGGCCCTAAATGGGTTAGCTCCTGCGTACCTAACTGGTCTTCTACCACGCTACAATCCATCACACTCCCTAAGGTTGCAAAATTCTGAACTTTTGGTAGTACCTAGGATAGGAAAGTCCACTAAAGGTTTTAGAGCTTTTTCGCATTTGGCTCCCAACCTCTGGAATAGCCTTCCTGATAACGTTCAGGGGTTCAGACACACTCTCTCTGTTTAATCTAGATTAAAGACACATCTCTTTGGCCAAGCATTCAAATAATGCCTCATAATCTTTTACTGCAGTTAGATCTAATCAATTCACATTATTATTCTTTAGTTTGGGTTAAACAAATCAATTTTGCTTGGTTGGAACAGCAGCTACGCTAATTATGTTTGTATTTGTTTCTCTGTTTTTTGCCTCTTTTTTGTAACTAGGATTTACCCAAGCTACAGTCTGGATCCAGAACACCTGAGAAGAGATGATGCAACCCCTCAGAGGACCTCAGATGATGCCAACCCTGACAACTTACAGAACTACACATTTGCTATATTGTTTGCATCTTATAATAATTGCTGTTAATATTGTTCCTCGTCTGTTTTATTACGTCTTATATTGATTTTTCCGTACTGCTGGTTTTGTCTGGTCAGAGGAGAACTGGCCCCCCGACTGAGCCTGGTTTCTCCCAAGGTTTTTTCTCCATTCTGTCACCGATGGAGTTTTGGTTCCTTGCCGCTGTCGCCTCTAGCTTGCTTAGTTGGGGACACTTCATTTCCAGCGATATCGTTGACATGATTGCAAAGATATTATTTAAACTGAGCTGAATGTTGACATCACTGAATTCAACTGTCTTTAACTGAAAAATTAGTGATTACTATTGTCATTTTGCATTATTGAAACACTATTTTCCTAATTAATGCTGTTCAGACGTGTGCTCTTGCACAATCTGATTGTTAAAAGCGCTATATAAATAAAGGTGACTTGACTTGACTTGACTTAACTTTTTTTCCATTTTATATTACCTAGGATATACAGCTGTTAAAAAAGAATATTAAAATGAAATGTATTCCCAAAACCTCTAAATACTGAAATATCATAACATTTATTTATTTCTAATGATGTGTGTGTGTGTGTGTGTGTGTGTGTGTGTGTGTGTGTGTGAGAAGTTACATTATAAAACCGATAGTTCTGGTCCTTGATTCTGATTGGCTGAGCCACGTTAGAAGCTGTTGTAAATTACTCTACAAGCATACACCTTTGTTTACGTTTGTCTGTTGCTTGGCAACCACTTTGTTGTAGGGTTGTGACTGTGAGGAAATTTTCCCACTGGTTAATCGATATGTGACAACACTGGTAATACCGGTATCACCGTGGGGGCGGAGCGTTCCCTCTTTTCCTCACTTTCCTTCTCTTTTAAATAGCTTAAAAGCGCCGTGCGCATTTTACTTTCACTTTCGAATTAGCGGCAGTTCAGCGTCAATTGCTTGAAAGCAACAACAAAATACAACGTCAAACTCACGTTAGCATATATACAAAACATAGAACTTTTATTAACAAAACAAATAAAAATACACCATGCTATAGGGCAGGCTATGCCTAATATAAAATAACAAATAACTTACATAAAGTTTAATAGGTAGCCTATACAAAACTGGAATTAAGTAAACATGTATAATATATAACCAGATAAATAAGAAACGTAGAACGTTTATTAGCAAAACGAATGTCAAATAAAATAAATCAATGACAGAGTTTAAATAAGTAAAACTCAGCAAAATTGTGGAAGCCATTAAATAAAACATTTTCAAAAAAAACAAAAATCCCCTTAGATAAAGGCAAACGTCAACAGCTTTTCCAAATCCAAAATATTGCCCAAACAGGTGCTTTGCATCTGGTTTCGAAACTAAATCATCCCCGCCTCGCTCTTCTCCTCTGTCTCGCCTCACTCTTTTTGTCAGTCAGCTCGACTCAGTCTCCTCACTGGAGAAGTGAAATCTGATCTGTGTGATGCGACTGTCGTTCGGCATGCTGCATTGAGCAGCCACGTTCAGTTTTTAATTGTAGTGTCTGTTCTTTTACTGAACTCAATTATTTTTATTACTATAGAAAAATCAAAACGACGGTGGGGAGTCGGTGACGCGGTGGGCAAGGGACGTAACCGGTGTTGCGGCTTAACAACAGTATCACCGTCAGCACCGTCTATCGCGGCCACCGCTTTGTTGCAACCACAACTGTTTCTGACGAACAACATTTTTTGGTTGAAGAATACTGTTTTTATTAATATCATTCTTTATATTTATAACAGCTAAGCGTCGTGCCTAACAACGCCCCTTAGCTGTTATAAACCACGGCTTCTTGGGGCTTATTGCTTTAGTCCACAATAAATTATATATAATATAATTATATATACACATATACACACAGTGACTAGAATCCTATACATATAAAGGATTTTACAAGGTAGATTGGATCTTGATACTAATAAATCATAATCGCGTATTTACTTTTATTTATTTATTTATTTATTTATTATTATTAATTATTATCATCATCATCCATATTATATTTTGTTGGTGTTATATTGCTATACGCTTTAATTTTTGATTTCCACATCTAAAGAAAATTTCCTGTGCCTGTGTGAAGTGAAATAACATATTCTCAAAAACATAAACCCACAATATCATTCATTCATTCATTCATTCATTCTTTAATTTTTGATTCAATTTTAAGCAAGTAAGTATTTGTCTGCGTCCACCCCCCTGACAGTCCTCTCATGGTGCATTCCAGGAAGCTGCTCTCTTCGCTGAATTAAATCATCTGACGCGCGCGCTGTCTCCCCACTCTCGGGTGGAATGAGCGGTTCTCGCCGGTTACCCGAGCAGCGGCGGCGGCGGCACTTGCACTGACTTCTTAGGGGACTCGCAGCCAAGACGAGGAAGAGGACAGAGAGGCTGTTAGGATGGCTTCAAACTTCAACGACATAGTGAAGCAGGGCTACGTGAGGATTCGGAGTAAGAAACTGGGGGTGAGTAGTCAGTATCTGCTGGACGTTACTGTGTGCTCAGTCATTTCAGGGCATCTCTATTTAAAAGTGCTTGATCAAGAACACTCTATCAACGTGCACGAGCTACTCATGCTACTTTTAGTTTTTTCTTAATGGCCTGTTATTTATTTTTCAGCATATATTTATTATTCATATAGCTTAAATCCTGCTCTGATAAAATCCATCTGAACAGGTAGATAATTATTAAACAATAACGATAATAATTGCTTTGGCTTACTTCTTGTGCTTTGAGCAAATGTGGGTTGTTTAAAAAAACAAATTTTCCTACCATAAACAGAGTAGGTATATGCTTTAGGCAATATTATTTATGTATTTGTTTAAATAGTTTTATTATCAAAGCTGTAATAGACTTTTATGTCTGTTAAGAAGATTAATTGTTTATTATATTTTAAAAAGTTAATCAAGAATCTGCTGTCTACAGTAGTTTCTTTGCCTATATATGAGAAGTCAGGAATTAGTCAAGTCTCCAGATGCAGCATCATCTGTTTATTGTCCTCCTGATTCTGCAGCTGTGAATAGAGCGAGTTCTGTTGGTCATCAGGGCTGTGTGATACAGCAGGTGAATTCATCCAACCAGGAAAGATTAATACATTCATGCACAGTCATATGACATGCCGATTATAGTTTTATAGCAGGGTAGGAGGTTTGATGAGTTTTACAGGGTATTATTGAAGTTTATTGGCCAACTTGATTTTTATTAAATTCGTTTTGGTGAAACGCCCCTAACTGTAGCAGTGCAATCCAATATTCATTTCAGCTTTACACATTATACACAATATGCAAAACAAAGAAATTATGTATATACAAAATAAACTTGTTTTTTTGTTCTTTTAATTTACTTTTAAATAAATAAAAATGAGTCAATATAATAGAAATTAACTCATTTTTATTTAGTATTAATATATAAAATAATAAGTAATATATAAATGTATACAATTCTTCATTTGTATTTTTTTCTTATTTATTTTTATAGAAAAAATGGTTCAATTTTCTAAAAGTTTTTATTCTGCCTACCTGCATTGTACATTATATATATATATATATATAATATATATAATAGATATAGAATATATATTATATATATATTGAGTGATTTCTATATATTTTGATTCCTTTTATTATTTCAAAGTAAATTAAAAGAATGAATACAAGTTTATTTTGTATATACATAAAAATTTCTTTGTTTTGCATATTACATTAATGCAATATATATATTGCGTTAATGTAATTTACAAATTAACTAATAATAAACCGACTATTTTACATTGTTTTCAGAAATGTCCCTTTTAGCAATAAATTATAAATATAACAGAAATTTCTGTCAAAACTTGATGTGTCATATTTGTCTTAAATTCAAGACACTTTTTTTTAGCAATAAAACAAAATATAACTAAAAGTTCTAATCAATACACAATGTCTTAGGAATGTTTGACCTTAATGGTTTGTTTTCACCCCTAGACATTGGATATGAGATAACGTGTATTTCCACAGATATTGCTTCCATAGTGTGAGCTCACCCTTAATATATTATTTGAAGTGCAGCTTCATATTGCCTGTCGATTTTTATTGGTTAGATAAACTTACCAGCTGTATTTCAGATATACATTAGCCTGTAAATACAGTAGTGGTCACATCTTATTGAAACACGGATAAAGAAAACTGCACAGTGATGCCACATCTACTGCATTTGCTCTTGAATGCAGAGCATAGAATTACTATCTAATATTACTGTGAGGAAATAAAACCACTCTCATTATTTTTCCGTTATGTGTGGTATCTTCATGGTCGCATTTGCCATTAATTGAACAGAATGAATGTGGAAAAAAAGGAAAACATGTAAAAGCATGTTAGTTAAGTTGCTTTGAAATCCGTGTAAAACCCTGTAATGTGCATTTACAGTTCAATGCACCTGCCATTAACTGACCTTCTCACATAGACGTAATGCCCTTTAAACCCAAGGACTTCTGCACATTTGGCATTTTCCCATTCGACACATATCTGTATAAATATAACCGAACCTTTCAATATTAAATAAGTATTAGTGATAACCATCCAAGCGAAAACAGCAGAAATCTGATGTTTAAACTTTTTACTGTTATTTAAAAAGCCTCTATTACTAGTCTTTATCAGCCATTTGTAACATTTTGAGTGTAATCTGTTCATCTGATAAACTATGCTGATGAAACAGGCAGCTGCTGCTTTGAAGACTGCTTTAGAGGGAAGGACTACTTGTCTCATCAGTGCTGGCACAGTCTGTTTTTTTAGTGAAAGTATCATGTTTTGAACAGCAGGATCAGCTTAGGGTTTCCCTCAGATGTCTTTTTCTGTTCCTCTCGTTTTGCCTCTCCTCGCTTTCTCAATCTTCTGAGACCTAGACATGTAATGCAAATGAAAAACTAAATGGGGAAAAATTACAAATACAAATTAAGTCATTTTTGACAGTTTCCACGAAAAGAGTAGGTAAGAGTAAAAAAAGAGTAACTTTTTAAAATAAATGGTCAGTTATGCTTAACCTCCATAAAATGTTGATCGTACAACCAAAGAAGGTCACTATTAAATGAGCTGTATAAATTTCTATTTATTTTATTCATCTAAATTAAGCTTTCAGTCAGTAGGGGCGAGCTATAGTTTGGGATCAAATATTTATTTGATAATTTTTTTTTCATGTAATGACATGGGTAACAGGGTTGAATGCTTGAAATACAGATGATTTTACTTCTTGACTGTGACAATGAAAACATATTTATTTTATTTTTATAGTATATACAGTACCATTGAAAAGTTTAGGGTTGGTAAGTTGTTTTTAATGTTTTGAAAGAAGTCTCTTATGCTCACCAAGGCTGCATTTATTTGATCACAAAACAAAATCAATCAAAGCAACAAACAGCAAAACCAAACAAACACCAAAAACAAAACAAAAAAGCTATATTGTGAAATAATATTATTACAATTTAAAATCTGTTTTAATGTATTTTTAACTGAATTTCTTCAGTGTCACATGATCATTTAGAAATCAATCTAATGTGCTGATTTGGTGCTCAAGAAACATCACTTATTTATTATCAATGTTGAAAACAACTCTGCTGCTTTATATTTTTATAGACGTGCCACTGTTTTAAGCTCATATGATGCTTTTTTAAAGATCATTATTTTGTGTATTTGTGTAACAGAATATGCTGACATGCTTAAATGTTCAAAAAACACATTATTTTTTCAAATACTGTACATTATTGTAGTTCCTCTATGCCCCGCCCCTCTCAAACGCTTCATTTTCTACAAAGTCCCTCCTTCCTACAAGTGCAGTCTGCTCTGATTGGCCAGTTGAACCAGTGCATTTTGATTGGACGAACAGCGCAAGCACTCGTGTGAAATGTAACGGCCCTTACCATAATCGCGAGCTTCATCTTTCAAAATAAATGTAAAGACAGAGCCCGAAAGGGGAACAGAGTCGCGTGACAGACAGTGATGAAGCTGGTGTGTTTGCAGTACACAAGCCACGGTTAAGACAGCTGACTCCACTGTGATGTATTAGTAAATAGTAAATACTTAAACTAATAACAAAACATACTTGCACTCACTGATTCAGAAGCGCCAGATTGTCATAGCCAAGTCAGAATTACCTCCTCTCCTAGGATCACGAAACGGTCGTCCATAAAATGCATTGCTGTTCTGTTGTAAGTAATCTAAAGATTCCTAAATGCATCTACTTTCGTAAGGCCAAATAAAGTGCTTTTGCTTTTGCACTGAAACACACAGCGTCTCCCTGACATGCTGCTTCAACACTTAACTGTGGTTACTGAAACCACGCCTTCTTTCTTTGCGTGAATATTTGGGCGGCATTACACAAATATTTCCACATAGTGAGGTAGATATGTGGGGGCGTGTTAGAACGATACATTTTTAACTTTGATAAGAATATCTCTTTGGTTTTGAGACTTTAGTCTTTGCATTTTTACAGATCTTCTTTATGCACCAAGATTTTGTAACACTCCAAAGAGAAAGGAAAACTTGAAATCGCATCATATGACCCCTTTTTTTAAGGATTCTTTGATGTATAGAAAGTTCAAAAGAACATCATTCATTTACAATAGAAATCTTATACAATTATATATTTATTTACGGTCCCTTTTGACCAATTTAATGCATCATTGCTGAATAAATGCATTCATTTCTTTCAAAACAAAAAATCCCTAAGGTGGGACTGGCAAAATCACTATTTTAAATGAAGAGACCCAATGTTTTAAAGAGCAGTTCATATGGGTTTTTGAAAATATCTATAAATCAACTTATGCAGTTTAATAACGTAGCTATCCTTTAATGTAAACAGTCTGCAAAGTTGTTAATCAAAAAAGTGCATGATAAATAAAGATATTGTTTCAAAACAGAGAGTCGATTCTGAATCGCCTTAACGAGTTAATGGTATACATCACTGGGTAACACATTTGCATAATCCCCGTCTGACCTGCCCACAAACACTTCCGCTAGTTAGTGTGTTTACATCATGTTGAGAAGACGCTGTTTTCAAGGATACCACAGAAATACAATTCTAATCTTTTGTTGTGTGTATGTCATTTTACTAAGGACTGTTTCTCTAATCTTGGCTTTTATCTTCGTCAGCTTCTAATCTTTTTTTATTTGGACTAACAAGCTCTCCGAAACATAACCTGTAAGTACGATTTATACTTTGTGTACATTTTCAATTGAGTGCTCAAAATATCTATCTTTATTTGTGCTAATATATGATGTATACCTAGTGCAGCTTTAGGTTTCCAGGTAAAGCACGATATTACTGTCTTACTGAAGTAGTTCTGATAATTCGCTGTGAACCCACTATTTCCTAAGAATGTGTCGATTTAATGTAGACTGACGTTGTTCTAATTACTTCATTTAAATAATGTAGTGTAGTGCACAGACTTTATAATCATTGTGAAATTGCTGTTTATTTTGCTGCACGAGCAGTTATAGGGTTAATGCGGGAGAGATGAGTGAGTTAGGCTGGTGCGCCTGTAAGCTGTTCTGCGTTCTGATTAAAAGTTTAGACAGGGTGTCTTTTGTCTGGTGTTTTTCAAACATTACAGTAGACATATTTTGGTTTACAAACTGTATTGTTTCATCAGTTAGTCACGTTAGCACTCGGCTAACGTATCCAGCATTATTGTTTTAAGTGTTCACAGTTTAGCAGCTAAACTTTAGCTGTGTGCACGATTCGCTTGCATAAGTGTTTTTGTATTTTATGACATTATTATAAGAATGGACTGGGGCACTATATTATTGTTTTATGTAAAGGTGCTTTGTCAATGGTAGCGCTTGCTAACTTGTTCAATGACTCCTCTCCGTGCCAATCACAGCAAGCTTGGCCAGCTGAACAATCAGAGCAGAGTAGGCTTATGGAAGGGAGGGGTTTGCTCCGAACTTAATTGGAACGAATCGTTTATAATTAATGTATATTCCCTGAGAACATTACAATGTTTTCTGACCTTAGATGCTTTTAAACCTGTTGTAGGGGACTCCAACACAATATTAGGACACTTTAAAATACCATATGACCTGCTCTTTAATATGTTTAAAGCTAGTTACTTTTCATGTAATTTTATGATATATAATAATAGTTCAATAAATATACCTAATTGTTCTCACAACAAAAACAAAATGATTTGTGCTTTATAGGGATGCACGATATATCGGCCACCCTATCGGTATCGGCCGATAAATGCTCATTTTTTCTGTTATCGGTATCGGCCTGATAAGAAAATTTGGCCGATATCTTAAAGCCGATAAATAATGCATTATTTCCTTCAGAGACACTTCAGATGCGCGCTGTTCGTTTGCAGCCTTTTGTGCAATTGTACGTTGTAATATTGTGTTTATTTGATGTATATCTGATTTATCTCATATAGAATGCGTTTGGTTTAGTTAAAAGAGCGCTTCAGTTTACCGTTGATCGTCTTTAGCTCAGCGCACGCAGTTCAAACAGCAGTGCACAACATTAATAAATATGATTGGGAATGTCATGTATATAACATTCTAATGAGAACATTATTATAATAAAACATTGTGAATTCTTTGGGTTTAGTTGCTGAGTTTCAGCGCGTTATGGAAAGAGCGCATCCACAACAGGATCACACATTCTGACTATAGCACGCAATAACTGCGTCATTTTGTACATATATAAGTTGTAATATTATGTTTATGTTGTATTAATATTAATCTCAGGATGCATTTTTGAGTTAAATAAGCTGCCAGCAAAATGCTTCAGTTTACCATGTTCCTTCAGCTCTTCAGCTTCAGCACGCGCAGCTCAACGGCTGCTATTTAAAACAGTGGTATTAATTTGTTACTTTTTCAAAATCATTGATACATTATTAATAACAACAACCACTTGTATTTTTCTATACGGGCTATTCAGTTTTATTGATCTATGGCGCATTCATTTTGATTCTTTACATGTGTAATGATGTCCAGTGACTTGTTTGCATTATTTATGCATTATTTTATTTATTTGTAAGACTTTTTTATGACTAAATTTGGTAATGGGAGAGTAAAAATATTTTTGAAACGTACACCTTTCAAACTAGGCTGCTTATGTTGAAGTGTTTAGGATGTGGCTTTTAATGATGAGACCTTTTTTTGTAATCAGGCTCTCAAAAAGTATATAACAATTTGGATATAGATTTATCTGCCAACATATCGGTTATCGGCTTTCAAAAATAAAGTATAATCGGTTATCGGTATCGGCCATCGGTATATAAAATTTTCATATCGGTGCATCCCTAGTGCTTTATAATGGTTTACAAATGATCAAACTGTACCGTATTTAGGGACAGTGCCTTTTGCAACTGTTTGTGTGATGGATGATCTCTGACCAGTAGAGAGTGGATGGTATTACTTTACATATAGTCAGGGCTTTTTCTATGTAAAATCTGTCCAAAATCTCTTCAACCTTGGATAATTTCACATGTCATCTGTTTATGTCGTCTTTGTTGTCCCAGACAGTCACTGTTTAGGACACTTACAAACAGCCTTATAATGCATTGTGAATCCATAGAGAATCAACCAGGCTTGGCCTGGAGTGGTCGACTTAAAACGGCCTTTCCTTTCAACACTTCCAGCGGAACTGTAATCTTATTTAAGCTGTTGTTGCAAGCCAGTACTTGACCCATATATGAGAACTGTGTTTTGCCATCTGTCTCTATGTACAGGCAGTGTAGTAATGCCAGAGATTAATGTTTGACAGAGATCATCCTAACACAAGGTTTTGGACAATGAAAGTGTCTAGCAGTAAAGCCCATATGATAGGAATACATTGTCTCACTCCATGTTAAAGGAGCACTCCACTGTTTTTGAAAATAGGCTAATTTTCCAACTCCCCTAGAGTTAAACAGTTGAGTTTTACCATTTTCGAATCCATTCAGCCGATCTCCGGGTCTGGCGGTAGCACTTTTAGCTGTAGCTTAGCATAGATCATTGAATCTGATTAGACCGTTAGCATCTCGCTCAAAAATGACCAAAGAGTTTCTATATTTTTCCTATTTAAAACTTGACTCTTCTGTAGCTACATCGTGTACTAAGGCCGGTGGAAAATTAAAAGTTGCGATTTTCTAGGCCGATATGGCTAGGAACTATACTCTCATTCTGGCGTAATACTCAAGGAACTTTGCTGCCGTACCATGGGTGCAGCAGGCGCAATGATATTACGCAGCGCCTGAAAACAGGCTTATTGGAAGTTATCTAGCTGGGGACTATTTTCAGGCGCAGCGTAATATCATTGCCTAGAAAATCAAACATTTAAATTTCCGTCGGTCTTAGTACACGATGTAACTACAGAAGAGTCAAGTTTTAAATAGGAAAATATAGAAACTCTTTGGTCATTTTTGAGCGAGATGCTAACGGTCTAATCAGATTCAATGATCTATGCTAAGCTACAGCTAAAAGTGCTAACGCCAGACCCGGAGATCGGCTGAATGGATTCGAAAACAGTAAAACTCAACTGTTTAACTCTAAGGAAGTTGGAAAATGAGCCTATTTTCAAAAATAGTGTTGTGTTCCTTTAGATGCCATGTCAACCGCTGCTAAATGCAATTTGATATACACTAGTTGTATAAGAAAATACTATTTCAGTCTTTCTACTTCAAAAGTTCATGTTTAATTCAGTGTGTTATTAGCAATTTCTTTGTAATTGTTTTTGAAATGTTCTAGCAATTTATGAGTAAAAATAGTTTGTCAGTGTAGATATTTTTTCAGCTGAAAAGGGAATTATTTTAAGTTGTATTTAACAATTTATTTAAAAAAATTAAAAACTCTGTAAATGTACACTCAGTGTCACAAACATTTACTTATATTTTATATTGAACCTAAAAATAATCAGATATACATTTAGAGTTTTAAATTTTCAAAATGTTCAAAATTCTAAATTGTGTTATTTTTGTGAAGTTTACTAGCAATTTCTGAGTTAAAATGTTTCAGAGTAAACCCTACATGTTTTTTTTATTTATATATAGATTATTTAAAAAATATTTATTACAAAAATTAAAAACTGCTGTAAATGTCACCATAGTTACAAATTCCCTTTGTTGATTAGTGACCTAAAATAATGTCTAATCCCACTCCTATTGTAGGGAAAATTTCCTTGCTTAAAAGGGGATTATAAAAAAAAAAATTAATTAAGTAAAAATGTTTAAAAAACAAAAACTGTGCTATAATGTCACAACAGAAAAAACACCCCCCAAAATTGTAAAAAAAGTTCTAAATGGCAAATCCTAATATTGTTTTCTTTTTTTATTTTCAGGTAACTCACTCACTTAATTTTACTATTCTGAGTGACAAATGTTCTGAGTAAATCCTAACTTTTTTATTTTTTTACGTAATCATTTGAAATTATGAGAATAATTTGTTTTCTTAATTCATTTTAAAAACTGTTGTAAATATCACATCTTTGTCACAAATTTACCTATTTGATTAGTGACATAGAGCAAATGCAGAATCTTAAATAAGAATCTTAATTGTTAAAAGTGTTTTAAAATAGTCTAAACCCAAAAATAGTGTTTATTTCCAGGTTTAAATTAGATTTTGGAATCACAGGTTTTCTCAGATTTTGGACCCTACTGAAAGTGTCCAAATTAAATTTAGAAAATGGCATTCATATAGAAAAAATGTGGTGTGTCACAGACAAAAAAATAGATACTATACTTTGTACATTCAAACCTATTATGATTGTCTGACAGTAGTTTTGAGTAATTCATTCTATAGTGTCTCTTGTGCGCACACAGCTACGTTTCACATTACTGTGTCGTATTTATACGGATTCTCTGTTTTCATGTTCATGCTAATAGTGTTTATCCAGCTTTCATCAAATTGATTCAAACAAAGAGTGGAAGACAAATTGGAGGATCTTATTAGGGCTGATGAATTGCCCCCCACAGCAGCAGAAGCGGCAAATGTTATTCAGAGTGAATAATGCTGCACTATTGTGCCATTTCTCTCGCAGATAAATCTCCTCTCAGTCTTCACTCCAACAATTCAGATCATCGATCCCTGCTGTTTTTAATTACAAAACACACTATTGTTTTGATCAGGAGCAAACATTACTATTAGCTGTCAGGGATGTGTGTGACATAACTGATTGTGTAGATTCTTCAGTGTTGAGTGAGTCTCAGCCGTTTATGTATGTTATGTTCCCGTTCACTCATTTTATCAGGCTTTGGAAGCGTTTTGTATCACAACAGTTATTTGAGTGGATTTTATTCAGTTTTCAAACTTCACACTGTCTAGAAGTTAAATAATCTTGACATAGCAAGAGGGCAAAAGTGAGAGAAAGCTTTACAGTCTCCTGCTGATGACAGACAAAAGTCTTTCATTCAAGGTTGTTTGAGTGCTGCCATTTAGCTGGTCATCAGACTGAAAAGTCAAATTGCACATGTTGCATCTGAAAAGAGCTCTTCATCTTTGATTTTAGCCTTCCACAACTTCTGAAGCTGAGTGCAGACTGCTAGATTGAAGCTTGTCACCTTTTCATGTTATAAAGGAAGAGTTCACCCAAAGATTCTGTCAATATTTACTCGCCCTCGTGTCTTTTTAAGCCCTTTCTTTCTTTTGTACAACTCAAAAGATACATTTTTGAAGAATATCCTGGCCATTTTTTCAGTATAATGAAAGTGAATAAGGACTAAGGATGTCAAGCTCCAAAATGACAAAAAAAGTCCCATCATAAAAGCATTATAAAAGTAGTGAAGTAGAGAAGATTATCTTCTCCTTTGCCGAGATAATCCATCCACCTCACAGGTGTGGCATATCAAGATGCTGATTAGACAGCATGATTATTGCACAGGTGTGCCATTTCTTGGCCACAATAAACAGGCCACTCTAAAATGGCAGTTTTTACTGTTGGGGTGTCCGAACACCGTCCAGTATCGGGTTTGACCACCATTTGCTCAGCTGCACACTCTCCTGTCGCATAGAGTTGCTCAGGTTTTGATTGGGGCCTGTGGAATGTTGGTCCACTCCTCGAATGTTGGCTGTGCGAAGTTGCTGGATATTGGCAGGAACTGGAACACGCTGTCGTATATGCCGATCCAGAGCATCCCAAACATGCTCAATGGGTGACATGTCCGGTGAGTATGCTGGCCATGCAAGAACTGGGATGTTTTCAGCGTCCAGGAATTGTGTACAGATCCAACATGAGGTGATGGTCGTGGATGAATGGCACAACAATGGGCCTCAGGATCTCGTCACGGTATCTCTGTGCATTCAAAATGCCATCAATAAAATGCACCTGTGTTCGTTGTTCATAATATATGCCTGCCCATACAATAACCTCACCGCCACCATGGGCCACTTGATCCACAACGTTGACATCAGCAAACCGCTCACAACGCCATACACGCTGTCTGCCATCTGCCCTGTACATTGAAAACCGTGATTCATCCGTGAAGAGAACACCTCTCCAAAGTGCCAGACGCCATCAAATGTGAGCATTTGCCCACTCAAGTCAGTTACGACGACGAACTGCAGTCAGGTCGAGACCCCGATGAGGACGACGAGCATGCAGATGAGCTTCCCTGAGACGGTTTCTGACAGTTTGTGCAGAAATTCTTTGGTTATGCAAACCGATTGTTGCAGCAGCTGTCCGGTGGCTGGTCTCAGACGTGAAGATGCTGGATGTGGAGGTCCTGGGCTGGTGTGGTTACACGTGGGTCTTGCGGGTTGTGGACCGGGGGGGGGGGGGGGAGGAAGGGGGGAGGGGGGGTTGGATGTACTGCCGAAAGTATGTCTGAACCCTTTGTAACGTCTATTTTAGAGAAATGTACATTCATTTCACGGGCAACAGCTCTGGTGGACATTCCTGCTGTCAGCATGCCAATTGCACGCTCCCTCAAAACTTGCGACATCTGTGGCATTGTGCTGTGTGATAAAACTGCACATTTTAGAGTGGCCTTTTATTGTGGCCAGCCTAAGGCACACCTGTGCAATAATCATGCTGTCTTGATATGCCACACCTGTGAGGTGGATGGATTATCTCGGCACAGGAGAAGTGCTCACTAACACAGATTTAGACAGATTTGTTAACAATATTTGAGAGAAATAGGCCTTTTTGTGTACATAGAAAAAGTCTTAGATGTTTGAGTTCAGCTCATGAAAAATGGGGGCAAAAATATATATATAGAGAGAGAGAGAAAATAATAATATTTTTCAAAAATCCCAAGCTGTGCTGATTGGTTTCTGTTCAGAATTGTATTATAAATTTGCAGAATATTAACTACTTCTTAATTGTTTAAGTAAAAATGGCTTCAAAGTAAATTTTACTATATTTTTTCAGTGTAGAGAAATTTCTCTGCTTAAAAGGGGTTTCTGCATTTTTAAAATTATTACAAAATGTTTACAAATTCTAAACTGCTGTAAATGTCACATTAGTGTCACAAATGTACTTGTACATTTCAGAGAAGAGATGATTAAATAGCCAAGTCTTACTTAATGAAATACCCTGTGAAGCAAAGTTGTCTGGTTCCAGTCTTCAGAGACTCTTTCAATTTGTATGGACAATTTTCACCTCTGAATGAATGTACCATAGGTCCATTTACTCAGCCGCTGTTTCTTCTAATCATTTGGCACACATTAATCATATCTGTGTCTCCTGGGTCTTGCTCATATCTAGTCATTTTGCAGTCTAGTGTCTCTGAGCACAGGACAGCATGTGCTTTGGGCTAAAGCAACAGCACCCAGTCTGGCCAGCTCAGCCCCAGTCAGCCTAGCATGGCCCATTGAACACACTTTTGGGGTTTTGTTTTCCGCAGGGCAATTTTATTTCACTCTTCTATCACTTTCTTTCCCACAGAACATCTCTTTCCTTTTTTCTCCCTCTCTCTCAAGCTGACAAAGTTCTTGATGCTTCAGGCCTCTGAGAATTTGCTATGTGGACATGCTATCTGCAGAAACGAAAATGTGTTTTTCATGCTACTTTGTATCCACAGATAAACCACTATCTATAGTATAGCTAGACTTTATTTTTTTTGAATAATTTCATAGACCGTATACAGTTATGTGCAGTTATGACCCCCATTATAAGGACACTATGTGCCTCTGGACTGTTTCAAAGTTTATTAAATAAACTGTAACGGTTATATGAGTATTAGCTCTAAAAATGGAATATTTATTACATAATCATAAATGTTTATGATTCATAATAAATATTTAGATTATGTCTTCGAATTAACTGTAGCAGAATCAATGTTACAATTATTTGATCTGTCTGTCCACCGAGCAGACAATATAATCGTTTATCAATTCAAGGAATGTTTATTTTCTGGCCACGGAACAATAAAATGTCCTTCTTTGTACAGTGCTAGCAGTTATTCTTAGCAAAATGTAGCGAGGGTTTAAACATTCATTGACTTGGAACTGTGAACAGTAAACATAGACAATTCGTTGTGAATATAAGGGACTTAATAAAATGAAACTATATCTAACATAAAACTAACTAAAACATATATACACAGAATAAAACAAAGTAAGGAAAAGAGAGAGAATAGGAAAGATGGCAGTATTTCACATCACTTAACCACAGCCTTTGAAAATCATCAAAGAATCCAATAATCGCCTTAAAATGGACTGAGATTTAAACACGCAGCTGAATAATTTCAAGCGGTTACTTGCATTGGTTTCGATTGCTGAAGAGGAGTCCTGATGCGGTAGATAACGGAGGTCTTTTTGATGAGTTCGTGAGGAGTCAGCTGGAGGTTTTTACTTCTGGTTCTTCTGAAGAAGAAGTCGACAGCGACTAACGTTACTTGAAAGTAAAGACTGCCGGAAAATAAAACTCAAGAGGGAGGTCTTGAGAGTCCTGAAAGGTGTTGTATCAAACGAAGAAGAAGTTTTCTGAGCGAAGTTTATTTTGGGCTGATCGCTTTTGAGAATTTCTATTCTGTGTGTGCTGGTCAATGAGAGACATGGATTTTGAGCGGAATAATTTTCTTTGTCTCTTGTTTTATGGCTCATTTGCATGCTTTATGGCCGGTCTTGAACATCCGTAGTTTTAACCCAAAATATCGTGCTAGTCATATGATGCGTTTCACAATCACACACTGTACCTCATTGTCCGAGGAATGAAGAACAGGTGACATTGATACCAAGAAACAATAAGCTGGAATAGATTAAACCAAAGATACACACATACACCTGAATATAAGTGTATTTAGATGCTTTAACTAAGACAAATAACGAGGGTAACTCATCTAGTCTAACAATGGAATGTACACACCACATGCATATACCGGATACAATTATAACTGATTAATTATAATCTAAAATAAAGAAATGTCTTTATGTGAGTGTGTGTGTTAGTTTGGGTGTGTGTATGTGTTAGTTTGGCCATTTACAGCTCTTCGCGGAATGTGTTTGAAATCAGATTGGGGATGCTCGTGGGGGCTGGTTCTAATCTTCTTTGACGGCGAAGAACCAGTTGGCAATTTACAACCCATAAAAATCAATTTTTTTTTTTTTGTGTATACAAGTAACATCTCTGACCAGATCTGTAATTTATATGCAAATGTCAAAGTCTAAAAGGGGTCTCTTAAGCCATAAATCCCAAAGACTATTCATGATTTTACACTGATGCTACAGCCCCCCTTTTGGCTGACGAAGTTCACCTGCACACATCGTCAGACAACAGTTTTCATGATGGTCGGACAGCAGGTGGATCATGATGATCGGGTAGCAGGTGGATCATAATAGCAAGATGGCAGGTGGATCAGGATTGACAAATGGCAGGTGGATCAGGATTGTCAGATAGCAGGTGGATCATTGATTGTCAGCTAGCAGGTGCTCCTAAGTTTCCTTCACCTCGTAGCCCCGCGGGGGTGTTAACCTGGTCATGTTCAGGCATTGGTCTCTGCCGGGGTCCTCTCTTCCCGGTGGCTCCTGTTTGAGGTTCGAGGAAGGCATCTGGCCCTGTTCATGGACTTTGCCACCCCGTGACTCTGTTAAACGGACAAAAGCAAGACCGGTTTGTATGGTTTACCCGATTGCTGTGGCAAGGCAAAGTGCCGTGTCGGCAGAGGTCCCGGATCGAGCGACGGGAAAGGTGTTCTGGACAGGCATCAGGGACAGTGCTTGGAGGGCTGTGTCGTTTGGGGTGATGTCAATCATCTGGGACCCCCCTTTCTCAATGCTCAGTTCCAATTCAGTTTCCAGGGTGAGATTGTGGTCCCTGAAGAAGGCTGGAATTTCTACCTCGGATTGGTACTCTTCACTTGGAAGGTGGTACAGCGACAGCTCACCGAGGTGGAGGATGGCACCTTTGGGCACTTGAATCCACATACTCCAGTTGGGCAGGCTGACACGGGTGGCAGTGTCGTGCTGTTCATAGGTCAGTGTGGCGGTACGGGTGGGCGTGTTGATGAGCCACTGATTTGCCACAATCTCTGCTTGTGTTTCTGTGACTTGTGAGCGAGACGTGGCCTCAGCGGGGCAGAGTGTCTCTCATTGCATGGGTTGTAACCCGCAGATTCATTCAGTGTTGTCTCGGAGGAAGGGCTTGCTGGTGCAGAGATAATGAATGTCTTTGGTCCGCGTCATTCGTCGTCCACGTTTCCGCGCGTTGCCACATTACCCACATCCCGGCGGTGGAACTGCGTTGAATTATCAAGAGACTGATACGTGTCGAGGTGAAGCGCGTCCCTCACAGCGAGCCGTATTTGGCTTCGTACAGCAACATGATCTTCTTGCAGCGGCCGCAGTCTTTGCGCAGCTCGGCCACTTCCTGTCGCAGCGCTGCGTTTTCTCGCTCCAGGAAGGTGGTGCGGACGGCGATCTGGTTCTCTTTCAGACGCCGGGCGTCACGAGAGCGCTTCGCCGCCACATTGTTCTTCTTCCTTCGCGACCAGTATTTCTCATCCTGCGGAAAAATGCAAACATCTCGTTACTGAGGCAGCTAAAACAATATTAGTTGTACTTTACGTTTTATGTTGTAACATTAACAAAAACATACTGTAAATGAGTATTGTCATAGTCTGTCCCACATGTATTATGATAAAACATAAGCGATTACATTTGAAACAAATTCATGTCTAAAACAGTGCGTCTATGAACTTTTTCAGCAGCCTTGGTTCAAACCAGTGACGAGGAGCATCGCAAAAATTACAAACTTTGTCTTTTGGTCAGATTTTCAAATAATTCTATGCTCATGTCAAAGATAAAAGAGCTTTAAGGAATAAACTACAATCCCATAAAACACTGCAAGCAAAAGAAATAAAGAAAGACTACGGATTTAAAGTTGTTAATTTTGACTACAGAAACAATGTGCTTTAGGTTTAGTGCAAAACAAGATTTATACAAATATCAGTGTTATTTTAGTATCACTAACATCCTGCTACAGTTTTATTAACATTTCGAATGTTTTTCTTTTAATTTTAGTTAGAGGTTTAGTAATCTTGTTGCGTGTTGACATTATTATTCATACATTTTTTTAATATCTATAGAATTTGAATTAATTTTTTATTTTAACTTTTGATATTTTAGTATTTTAAAATACTTTTAAAATATTGCCTTGGCAAGAAGCAAGTTTTAGTTAACAATAATAATTTCCCTAATTTATGTTCCAGGCCTTATTCTGAATAATCAATCAATAAATCAATCAATAAAAATTATGATATGATCCACATTGGTACCAAATACCAGCTGTATGTTATCCAATCAATTTGTGACATAAAAAAAGTCCTGCTCTAATTTTTTTGGCCAGTTTTACCTGGAAATTTCACATAACGGATGTAAAATAGATCGCGAGTAATTCTTGTTGACCTTAACATGGTGGATTAATCAGAAGTTGGCAAACAATAGTATAGCATGCGAAAGTGTGCGCTGCTAATGCTAAACAACAGCATGTTAACTCCTAAGAATCAGATTTAGTCATTAGAATTGAAATATATTTCCTGGATGACTAGCGAGAGGCCTGTGGGTTCAAATGTGTAATGAGAGCCACATGTTCGCTACCATATCACCGTTTCCTGATTTTTCTGTTCATAAAAACATTCAATCGGTTCAGTCTCACCTTCGCATCTTCAGGAACTAACACTTTCTTGGCTTTCTTGATCATGGGCTGTGGTTTGAGCTCGTCCTCAGAGAAGCGGTGTTTCCGCGGATTGAAGAGCTCTCCTCCGGGGACGCTGGACAGGACCAGATCCGTGGGGTCCGGCTGGAAGGCCACGTTCACCTCGATCTCCTCCGGGTCGATCGGAGTGGGCGTCACGCAGTCGGGGTCGACTTTGGGTTCTGGCAGGTAAAAACAGAGCGATGTACAGCCGTTACAATAAAATCAACAGAATAAACCCATGACCGGAGAAAATAAGGAACCAGATGAACATTCATTCACCAGCAGAAACCATCAGTCAGCCAACAGGTCAAATTAACTTCCAGCAGCTAGTTGAGTTTCTGTTTATCTGCTGGTTTAAGTAAGTGTGTTTTGACTGATAAATGAACGGTCTGTAGGTTCAAACTGCATGGACTGATGTAGAGATGAGCGAAAAACAACAAAATGCTTCATGTTAAAGAATCTTGTGTTAATGCCAATTTTTAGATGCATCAGATCATTCATACTTTATTATTATTATTTTAATTTGGATCTTGATGGATCAAAACATCAGATGAACACTTGAGTTTAAAACTAAAGATTTAAAGCAGTCAAACTGCTATCAGAAAACTGTGGAAACGTATTTCCCTCCATGTCCCCCATGTCAACAATAAATAAAAAATATTTCAAGTTTTTAATCTGACAATTCTGACTTCTTTCCCTCAATTCTCAGTTTTTGTTTTCTGCCATGAAAAAAAAAATATTGCAGTGATTAATATTAACCTTACAATTCTGACTTTTTACCTCATAACTGCCAGTTTATATCTTGCAAGTTTTTTTTTTCTTCTTCTCAGAATATCGATATCTCACAATTCTGACTTTTCAAAATTTTGATTTTTAAATCCTGCAATTCTGAGTTGTCTTAGAATACCAAGTATATCCATCTTACAGTTCGAACTTTTTTCTTGGAATTCTGAGTTAAAATTGTATAATGCATTTTTTTGTTTTTTTGTGCACTACAGAACAAAAATAAATAAAATAAAAATACGGCAATTGCAACTTTTAATCTCACAATTCTCACTTCTGACCAAATTTGAGATAAAAACTCAGAATTGCGAGCAAAAAAAGTCAAGTGTGAGATTAAAAAGTCATAATTACCTTTTTTTTTAATTTACACTTTTATTCCATTTAAGACAAGCTTCCATAGAAATCATATTTTGACAAACTGCATGAGACACGTTTGAACACGGATTAAAACCTACAACACACATCAGACGAGATCTAATACAATAACTATTTAACATTACACACAAACTCCGGGGGTTTTTTTTCAAGGTCACACATCATGCTGACAAAAAGCCGTTTCTGACCTTGAGGTTGCGGCTCTAACAAATGATTTCTACCATGTCTACGGTCTCACAGTTTAAACATTACACCATTCATCTTAAGCATCTGCTATCGGGGAGAAAAGAAAAAAAAGAAAAAACAGGATTTGTGAAGCTACTTTGAAACCCTAGTTACTCTAAAGTCGTTCAACTTCAGTCAAGCTACTCTTCTGAAACATTACTTTACTGAAGCTATTTAGGGGGCCAGTAGGCCTATGTTTCTGTCATTTATAATATCAGTGGTGCAAAAACAAAACACACTCTTGTTTGTCGTCTCTCCTGCTGTCGTCTCAAGGCTCACAGAGAGCGAGTCATCCTCAGGCTCTTCCTCGTCCTTGTGCTCCTCCTCAGGCATCTGTGGGACAGCCGCCGGCTCATCTGAGGAACCCTGCGTCTCGCCGCCTCGCCACTCTGCCTCGGGACACTTGCTCAGCTCCTCCTCCAGTGTGATGGGAATCTCGTTCTCCAGCAGGAACTCGTCCAGGTCCATGTACTCCAGATGGAAGGTCTCGCCATCATACGGGATGGTTTTGTCCCAGATGGCGGGGGTGAGAGAGGCGGAGATGCTCCCCGTGCCACCTGAACCGCCGCCGGACGTCCCATCAACGATCGAACCCTGTTTCTCCTTCTCGATGCCTGCGCGAGAAATTACAGTTTAGTCAAATATCAAAGAAGCAGTAGAAATTTCAGTGGCAGTTCATGTGAGTTTGATAAATACAATAAAATCAAACCAAACAAAATAAACCAGAAAAATACAACAGAATAACATCAAAACAGGATGCTTTAAATGTACATATTTACATAGTTTCTGGAAAGTAGCAAGTAAAATTCATTTATAAAGCACGTTTAAACACAGCTGATCAAAGTGCTAAAGTAAATGACAGCACAATAAAATGCATAGCATAATGTAAAACGATATTAAATACTCTAAAAACACAAAGGAATATAATAACACATGATTGAAAATGCCGTCACAATGCAACAACAACAAAGAAAATACTTAATGGTCAAAAATTAAATATAATTTCTTGATTTTAATGTGAACATGTCCTCGGCAGGCTCTGTGAAATTCTGACCTTAAGACATCCAACTTCACTTAAACTAAAACTGTTCACATTGCACACTATAACTACCCATGTTAGCTATCAGTTTAAATGCCAGAAAGAATCCAGACCTTTAGACATCCAACTTCACTTACATTTTCTGCGGTTACAAAAAAAAAAAGGACTTTATACACTTACATGAGATGAGATTTATGAAATGACAAAGTGTTTCACAGATTGACCCGCCTACAGATGCCTAATGAGGGTCTTTTTCAGATGATAAGAATAAGTATTAATAAGGTTCA